>CAUYON010129325.1:0-19878 GCA_963573935.1 Arctocebus calabarensis
TTAGTAAAGCATCTCAAGAATGGAGAAGCATGAATCCCATGTACTCAAGTTTGATATGAGGACAATTATTGACACAGTGGGGGTGAAGGAAGGAAGAAAGGAAGAAAGGGAAGGGGAAAGGAAGGAAGGAAGGGAAGGGGAAAGGAAGGAAGGAAGGAGAGGTGGAAGGGAGGGGGAAAGGAAGAGAAGGAGGGAAAGAAGGGGAGGAGGAAGGGAGGGGGAAAGGAAGGAAGGGGAGGAGGAAAGGAAGGGGAAAGGAAGGGAAGGAAGGAAGGAAGGGGAGGACGAAGGGAGGGGGAAAGGAAGGAAGGGGAGGAAGAAAGGAGGGGGAAAGGAAGGGAAGGAAGGAAGGATGGATGGAAGGAAGGAAGGAAGGAGAGGTGGAAGGGAGGGGGAAAGGAAGAGAAGGAAGGAAGGAAGGGGGAGGAGGAAGGGAGGGGGAAAGGAAGGAAGGAAGGAAGGGGAGGAGGAAGGGAGGGGGAAAGGAAAGAAGGAAGGAAGGAAGGAAGGAAGGGGAGGAGGAAAGGAGGGGAAGGGAAGAAAGGAAGGGAAGGAAGGAAGGAAGGAAGGAAGGAAGGAAGGAAGGAAGGAAGGAAGGAAGGAAGGAAGGAAGGAAGGAAACCTGGCACATACCAGGCTCTCAACTTGAACTAGGGTTATTAATAGATTTTGCAACCATTTGGTTGTTGTCCATATCATTTTAAAAATGAAGAAACTGAGGCTCAAACTTACCAATTAGTCTACTTCATTAGGATTCTAACTCATCTCATGCTGACTCCAAAGCTTAGGCACTTTTGACTAACCTCTACTAGCTTACATTCCACCCTATGTCAAAGTGAGGCATTTTGAATCCATTAACAACGTAGCACATAGGGAAGGCTGTGCATGGACCCATATGTACGTGTGGTTCATTCTCTAAGCCTGGGCTTCCATCTCCTCCGAGTCTGACGAGGAGCTTAGACTAGCACCACCGCCCTGGAGCTCACAGCTGAAGCCAAATGCAATGTCAGCTGCATGTCAGCAAAGCCTACAGAATAAGCAGTGAACACCAATTTATGCCACGCGAGAGATAATAACAGGCAGATTACACAAATAAGTAGGTATCTTTCTTTCATTATGTGCTGTGGGCGGATATACCATAAACAACATTTTCTTCATTTGAAAGTGGTAAATGCAACAGATGGGAAAATCTCTGTTAATAACATATTAGCAATCTTACATCTCTATATTTTGTAAATACAAATTTGTTTTGAATTATAGTGGATTTTCTGCAAGTGTGGGTGTAGATGACATTAGGAGGGCTCACAATCCATGCCTTTCTTTCTAGGGACATGGAGAATGTCCTTCCTAACTCCTGTTTTATTAAGTAGGGCTGAGTCATTCATTCAGCCCAAGTCCTTTGTTCCAGGTGGGTAACCTTCCAGCACTTTCTTCTCTTACCACAGATATCATGAAAGTGTGAGTTAAGAAGAAGGTGCTGTAGGGTCCAAATAGACCAGATGAACTGTGCCATAGAATTGCTCAAATCCACAGTGTATGAAAAAAACCTAGAATTTTATTTTCTTATACCACTAAGATTTAAGTGCTATCTGTTAACATAGCGTAACTTGGTCTTTGATGACTTACACTCTGGGTAAAGCAATTTCATTCATACTGGAATATAACACATACCTCTCTGTCTTCATTAAAAATAATATATGCATTTGAATCCAACTTTCAAGGTTTTCTACAACCTGGCCCCCAACCACCTTCCCAATTTTGGCACCGGCATATTCTCCAAAAGAAACTTGACCACATCCCACGATACCCTTTTCTTTGACATCTCTCCTTATGTTCATATTATCTCCCCTTTCCCATGCTAATTATGACCTATGTTTTTTTTTTATTATTAAGTCATAGCTGTGTACGTTAATGCAATTATGGGGTACAATGTGCTGGCTTTATATACAATTTGAAATACTTCCATCAAACTGGTTCACATAGCCTTCATCGCATTTTCTTAATTATTGTGTTAAGACATTTATATTCTACACTTAGTAGATTTAACTTGTACCCTTCAAAAATTCACCGTAGGTGTGGTCCCACCAATTACCCTCCCTCCACTCATCCTCCCCCCACTCCTCCCCTTTCTGTCCCCTCTCCCCTTCTTGGGCTATGACCTATCTTTTTAACTGGCTAACTCATATGCCAACTCTTCAGTGAAATATTCCCTAATCCCAGTATTCAGAAGTAATTTCTCTTCCCTTTGAACTTTCCTCTTCTTCACTTTATATTTTGGGCAGTGATTATCATAAGGATGCTGTCTTTCTCCTGTTGGTAACCTCGAGAGGGGCCTTTAAATCCGATTCCCTATTCTATCTTCAACAGCACACCATGTTGCCTTAACATTGTGCTCAGTAAATATTTGACAGGTATAGATGGACCAGTGATATGAATTTAATAAATTTTATCATAAAATCCATTGAGGCCATTTGGATGCTATCATGACACCTTCTTTTTTTAGATGACTTTTTACTTCCTCAGAAAAAGAAGCATACCCTAACCAGGGTATGTTTACTACTGGGTGAGGATGTTAACCAGGGAAAAGTCCTGCATATATACAAGGCTCACCCTGCAGGCTGTGAAATAGTGTCAGGAAACAGAGGAGGATTTCTCCTCTATTCAGGGATGGGGGAGTTTACGGCTCCTGGGCTTGGGGGCTGGTGTAAGAACCAGGAGAGCAGCAGAGTTAACAGTTACTGGGAAAGTAGGGTGTTCATACAGCAGCAGCAAACTGTACGATGGTATGGGGAGGGCGACACGTAAGTTCTGCAGCCAGACAGCTGTGATTAAACCCCAACTCTATCACTGATTGCAGTCTTGGACATGGTGCTTAATTTCTCTCTAAAGTGAAAGGAATACTTCCTACCTATTAGAATGATGATGTTGAAAAACAGAAAACATTTAGAAGAATGCCTTTACAAGATATGTACATAATAAATGTTGCTTTTTTTAAAAAGAAAGAACGATGCAGATGTTATTATTGCCCCTTGATTAAGATCCTAAGGTGTAAATACTAAGCCCCTTGCCCAAGGACACAAGGGTAATAAATGGGAGAGTTAAGATTTGAATCCAAACCTTTTGGCCTTAGACATAATGCTTTTTTATTCTTTTACCCTGCTGCCTCTCAGAGGCCTCATGAATCACTGGGCTAGAATATTACAAAGAATATCCAGGTTCTACCCGACTGTGTGGAGGGCTAGACCAGATGGCTTGGGAGGTTCCTTTGAGCTTGATGTTCTGTGCGTCTTGGTCCATTCAGGCTATTAGAACAAAAATACCGTAGACTGGGGGGCTTACATACCACAGTAATTTATTCCTCAAAGTGGTGGAGACTGGGAAGTGCACAATTAAGGTACGAGCAGACCCAGTGTCTCTGGCCCCGACCCGTTAAACTGTCTGCCCGCAAACCTATGCATCTCACTCTGGGTATGGCCTGTTCAGGTCTCAGGTGCCGAAGCTCCTTAGAAGTCACAGTCAGTATTAGTGGGAGTGAGCTCCTGGGCAGCAGTCTCTCAGCAGCAGCTCAGGCGTCCTCCGAGGAAGAAGCAGAGCCAAAGGAGAAGCCGGGCAGGAGCCTCGATTAGCTTCTCTCCTGGCTATTTCTGGAAGTGATGCAGCACAGGTGTGGAGACTGCTGTGCAATAATATCGGTGTTCTCGTCTCGCGCCCTTACGTGCTCTCATGCTCTTTAGTGACAGACCAATGATGTTAAATGATGTTAAATCCCTTCCCCAATCCCTTGTCACCAAGGTATTTCTCACAGGTGTCTCCTGCAGCTGGACCATGGCTTACTATTGACGTGTCTTCTTGTGCTTTCGCGTGACAGGGGCAGGAGGGAGTCGGGAGGATCTTTTACAAGGACCCTCATCCCCTTCACGAGGGCTCTACTCTCATGACTTATATCCTCCCAAACTCCTTGCCTCTACTTCCATCACCGTAGGGGTGAAGATTTCAGCATATGAAATTGGAGGGGCGACATATTCAGTCTACAGGACTGTGGTTCTATTTATAGATGTTAAAACATAAAAGCAGGTAAGGTTCTTAATCCACGGCAGAGGTGGCCAGAAGGTCCTTCTGTGCTTTAGAATTTCTTCTCTGCAATCGTCCTCTAGAACGTTTTAGTACACCCACATTTTTCCAGACCTCCATTATTGTGCTACACAGTTTAAAAACATAATACTCCAAGGAGAAAAACATATGAAACCTTAGAACCAGACGGATGTGAATTAGCATCATTGCTCTAGCACTTACTTGCTGCCAGACCTTGTTCAAGTGGTTCCACTGCCTACCGGGTTAACCTCTCTTCGTATTCTGCACCTTCTAACTTCCTGGGAGCTGTCTCTTTCCCGCAGCTCAGGGCTCCTACTGACAATTCCGCGAATGACCCTCCAGTTCCCCCAGTGCAACAATCGACTGGTTCAGATGCCTCCTGGTCCACGCTGAGCTGACCACAATTTCTTTCCTAGAAAATAGGACTAGAAAATTCTAGATTTTGCTGGTTCCTTTCATGGACATGAAACATGTGAATTGTGATCGGTGACTTCCCGTCTCATGGTCTGGGGGATCAGAAAACACCACGGTGTGGGAGAGAGAAGAATAAATGAGGCTGAGGCACTGGAGCAGAGATAAGTCACAAAAAGAAGATTCTCCTGACAGTCTCTGACTATTCCAAAGGATTGAATTCATTTCTGTACTCAGGTTTCATGAGAAACTTCCCTTTTGCTAGAGACGATGCCAGTGGAGTTTCTGCTATTTACAACCAAGGTCCTGGACAGTCCAGTACTCTGAGATAAAATTCTTTTTTTTTTTGGAGACAGAGTTTCACTTATTAACCTTTGGTAGAGTGCCACGGCATCACAGCTCACAGAAACTTCCAACTCCTGGGCTTAGGCGATTCTCTTGCCTCAGCCTCCCAAGAAGCTGGGACTACAGGATCCTGCCACAATGCCAGCTATTTTTTTGTTGCAGTTTGGCCAGGGCTGGGTTTTGAACCCACCACCCTCCATAGATGAGGCTGGCGCCTTACCCACTGAGCCACAGATGCCCCCCTGAGATCAAATTCTTTATCAGTAGAACAAAGAAAGTTATACCCATATGGGATCATTACTCAAATGAAATGAGACACCACACAAAAAGTGCCTCACCCAGTAGGTGCCAGCACTACGCCTGGAATGGGGAACGGGGTGAAGCAGACACAGCACTCGTAGCACTCATCATCAACCAAAGCAATTGAGAAGGATATTCAACTAGTAATTACAGTGGAAATAGCAAGTTCAGTAAAACAGCTGGTTTGCTCAAGAGACTGGTGATCTGCCTGAGAACACTGAGAACAGATAGCTTCAAAGACAGTAACGTCAAGCTGATCTTGAAAATTAGAAGCCACGCCACAGGGAATATTTTCAGGCAAAAAAAAAACACCATAAAAGGAGTAGGAGTAGGGCGCCGGCCCCATATACCGAGGGTGGCACAATAAAAAGACTGCGGATAGGTATGTAGGGATGAAGTTCTATGGAACGTTTGAGGAACTACAGGTAACGGCAGGTAATTGCAGTTGTGGTCGATTAGAGGGGAATAGAAAGACTGGGAGGGGGCGGAGCCTGTGGCTCAAAGGAGTAGGGCGCCGGCCCCATATGCCGAGGGTGGCAAGTTCAAATCCAGCCCCAGCCGAAAACAGCAAAGAAAGGAGTGGGAGATGAGTCTGCCAGAGTGAGTGAGAGTGACCAAAGGGGCCCCACTCCAGAGGGTGTATTCCGGGGTTCTTTAGCACCGTAGGGCCACTAGAGTTAATAATTTATTGTATATTTTCAACAGCTAGAAGAGAGGGGGATTTTGAACGTTCCCAACACAAAGAAACAATAAATGTTTGAGGTGATGGATGTGCGAATTGCCTCCATTTGATTACACATTGTATATAAATATTAAGATATCACACCATATCCCATAAATACATATAATTATTATGTGTCAATTAAAAAGAAATGCCTGCAATCCTAACACTGTTGGAGGCCAAAGCATGAGGACCCCTGAGCTCAGGAGTTCGTGACCAGCCAGAGCAAGAGGGAGACCCTGTCTCTAAAAAAAATAACCGGGCATTGTGGCAGGTGCCTGTAGTCCCAGCCACCAGGAGGCTGAGGCAAGAGGATCACTGGAGAGAAGGAGTTTTTTTTAAGTTACTGTGAACTGTGACACCACGGTACTCTATCCAGGGCGACAAAGCGACACTCTGTCTCAAAAAAAAAAAAATTAATTAAAATAAATAAATAAAATTAAAAGAATATGTATATTATTCTAAGGAAGTAATTCTAACAGCAGCAAACTATTCTTTTTTCTTTAGGTTGTTCCTTAATATTTTGTCATGCAGCATGCCATTGTTCATTTAATCATCCCATGATGATGGCTATTTAAGATTTCTCCTTTTTTATGCTTTTCCAAACAAAACTCAATGAATGTTCAGGTTATTTTACCACCAGTTGAGAGTCTTTTCAGGGTCCCATTAGTGTCTGCAACGGCCGCAGCTCAGATTCCCTGAGAGGATGGGCTGTCATAGTCTAGGGTCGGCTTTCCCCAGGTCTTAAGAAATGAGTGAAGTCGTGTTTGTATGGTTATAGACATTTTTTACATTTCAGATGAATATGAGGGTACAGATGATTAGGTTACGTTGTTTGCATTTGTCAGGTAGAGTCCAAGTTGTAGTTGTAGTTGTAGTTGTGCCCTCACCCGGGGGTTGCACTGTGTGCCCTTACATCATGCTGTTAGGTGGGAGTGCACCAATCTCCTCCCTCCTCTCAGGACCCCCTCCCCCCACTCAAGTTTAATGGATGAAACACTATTCTGCACATCTGGTAAGTCATTTTATCCTCACACAACAGGACATCCTGCTATTATCTATGAAGAAATCAAGTCTCAGGAGGGCTTGCCTGAAATAACATCATACAAAGTGCAAACCAGGCTTTGAATCCTGTGAAGGGCTGAATTTTGTGCCCCCTAAATTCACATGTTGAAATTCTAACCCTAGGTGGGCCCCTAATCCAATATCGCTCATGTCCTTGGAAAAAAAGACTTTTGCCTACAGACACATGTACAGGGCAAATGCCAGGTGAGTCCAAAGACAGATTGTCCAGCCAGGAAGCGGCAGAGATCTCCAGTAGGCCCCGCCAGGCCAGGACAGAGCAGATGCTTGCTCACTGTTCTCCAAAAGAAACAACCCTGGCAATATATTGACCTCAGATTTCTCGCCTCTTTTGACTGTGAGATAATATATTTCTGTGATTTAATCCTCCCATTTTATAGCACTTTGTTATGTTAGCCCCAGCAAACTAGCACAGAGCCTGAGGTTAGGCAGCCCTTCAGAATGCACACAGTCTTTTTTCTCAGCCCCAGGAGAGCATTTATAAGGAGGAAAGAAACTTGATAACGTTTTCATTCTATTCTAACACCAGTCCCCTCTGCTTGTCTTTTAACCCAAACTCCCCCATCAGTCATGAAAATCATGGCCTGGGTCTTAACATATGAGAACATAAAGTATAATACCCCCATATCTCTGTAATACAATGCTGTTTGACATCAGCATTTGCCTCTTCTCTATTTGAATGCAGATTTCACTGCAAAATGCGTCATTTTTATAGATCTACGATAAAACTGTTCAAAAGAATAGTTCTTTATGGCTTCCTGTTTATAAACTCATTCTATTTTGATATATATGGACAAAAACAAAATATTGGTGACCATTTTTTTTCTCCTCCGTACTCTGCTTGATGGTAAATGTAAAATCATGAAGTTTTAGGAGAGGGCATTCCTTGGTCCCGTTATTACAGCTGTTCATCTCTCTGGGAGCTGGGGAGGGGGAGGGCACTGACTCTATTGGATGGAGACGTTCCCGTGGAATCCTTCTCTGGTGACTCATAATCTAAAGCCGTTGAGTCCAAGGAAGGCAGTTTTAACCACAGTGTTTAATCTTACAGTGACATTTATTGCATAGCTTTTTGTTTTGCCTTGTTTAATATAAACCCCTGGAGATATGTTTCCTGGTTATGTCATTTATAAAGCAGAAGGTGAAGTAAAGACGCCCAGATCAGAAAAGGCCACCCCTCCTTAAGAATTTTGTCACAGAATCTGCATTCGGTAAGGAACCTCAGGGCTCAAAAAAACAGCAACACATTGATAGAGTTGTAATAACCATGGCTGACATCACAGAGGAAGTGTGGGGTGCAGGTTACAAAAGCCACTTCTGGAGTTAGACACACCTGGGTTTTCTTGTTGGAAAGTTCGGCCTTTCCAAGCTACCCTCCCTTGAGTGATTTATTTATCTTCTCTAAGCCTCAAGTTTCTTATCTCTAATATGGGAATATTAATAGCTCTTATTTCAAAAGGTTATTTTATGAAGATTAAATGGGATGGTGAATGAGAAGCTCTTACTGTCTGGCACATAATAAATATTCACTAAATGTTAGCTGCTATTGTTATAAATAAGAGTATAATTTATTGTACAGTTATTACATATCAGGGGCCTCCAGTCTGTAATCGCGATAACAATCTCACAGGGCAATTATTGTTGTCCCCACCTTACACATAAAAGAGATAAATTACTTCTTCAAGCTCACTTGCTTAGGAAGTAGCAGAGCAGAAGTTTCCTTGGGTCTGAAAAATATATTTCATCTGAATATCATCATATTTATAGAAGAGCCGCCCTGTAGAAAGCCTCCCTCCAACACCATTACGTTTCAAGTTGGTATTTGTAAAACCTACAAAGTCACAATAAGGTCAAAGGATAGCCTTTATAGAATAACTGATTTAATTAAAATCAATTTACTCCATTAAGCTTTATCACAGAATTTACAGGGAAACTCAAAATGTCATCTCATCAATTAACTGTTCCCCATAAGTAAACTTTAAGATCCTTAAGTGTGAAATTCTCTCTATTAGTCAGGATTCTTTGAGTAAAGATTAATGAAGCCCATCTCAAAATGTCTTAAGCAAAAAGGAAATGTATGACTCCAAAGTTTGAGAATTCTGAAGGCTGATTTCAGGCATAGCTGGATCCAGGCTCTTTGCTTCCCTCCCCTTCTCCACACCGGCTCTATTTTCAGCTCCACTTTCCTCTCTCAACTGGCTTCCTCCTCTTCTTTGAACAATTGCAACATATGTTGCTAGAGGGATTTGCCAAAAGTCTCAACATTTGATCTTCACAGTCTAGTAATCCTAACAGAAGAAAGAGTCTTTATTCGTCCAATATCTGTAGACAGTGGGTCCTTGAACAACTTGAATTTAAAGCAGGCGAGTCCACTTACATGTGGATTTTCTTCTGTCTCTTCTACCCCTGAGACAACAAGACCAACTCTTCCTCTTCTTCTTTCTCTCCAGCCTATTCAAAGAGGGGTTGAAGATCTCCATGATGACTTCCATTTAATGAATAGTAAGTACATTTTCTTTACCTTGTGACTTTCTTAGCAACATTTTCTTGCCTCTGGATTATTTTATTGTATGAATACAGAATATAGAACATACAAAGTATGTCTTAATCAAATGTTTATGTTATTGGGAAGACTTTGGTCACTAGCAGGCTATTAGTGAAGTTTGGGGGAAGCTAAAATGTATACCTGGATTTTTGATTGCACAGAAATCATCCCTAAGCCCTCAAGGGTCAACTGTATTTGTCATTGATAAGAACTCTGGCCTGTTTATGCCATAGAGTATGATTAGTTCTATGAAGAAATGGGATGGAACACTTTGACAGACCCCACAGGGATTCCTTGGAATGAAAAAAGAGGTTTCCAGGAAAAGAATTCTATCCCCTAATCACAGGTAGGAAGGAGGGGAAACTACATAAGTACATAAACTCCAATCGTTACCATGCTCACTGGAGTCTTTCTCAGAAAGAAATTTTAATGTTCAATTTTTGTTCCACTTTTCTTCCACTCACTTAATCAAAAAAATTGTAAACCACTTATTGTGAACACTGTCTGGGTATTTGGAAAACTTCAGAGAAGAACAAGAGTCCTTTGATAGCACTGCAGTACTTTTTCCTGTGGCTGCTCTAATAAATTACTATACATATGGTTTTTTTGTAAAAAAGACAAATGCATTCTCTTGTAGGTCTGAAGTTTTAATGCCCCAAACCATACTCACTGGGCTAACATCAAGGGTTAGTAGGCCGGTTCCTTCTGGAGGCCAGAGGGAGGCCCAGTTTCCTTACCTTCTCTGGCTTCTCCCTGGGCTCCTGAACCCTTCCTCACACTCTGAGCCGTCCTGCTCCTGTGTCTCATGTCCTTCCTCTTCCATAGTTGACTCTCCCTCTGCTTCCCTCCGTAATGTGATCACATTTAGGGTCCGCCCGAACAACCCAGATAATCTCTCCCTCTCCAGATCTCTAATCGCACCTGCATACTTCCTTTGGCTGTGGAAGGTGACACTTACAGATTATGGGGACTGGAACACAGGCATCTTGGTGGGGCATTATTCTGCCTTCCTCAAGCCCAGTCCAGGAAGGTATCACAATCAAAGCTGTAAACAGCTATACTTGCAGGCAAAGAAAGGTATATTTTCTCAAAGAGAAACCACAGATTATACAGGATGAAGAAATCACTTTCAGCTTCTGGGATCTAGTTTGCCTTCTTGACAAATAACAGGAAACATTTATACTGCTTCTTACGTATCAGACATTGATCTGAGCACCTGTTTCATATTACTCACTTATCTTCACAAACCGTCGTCCTCACTGTATAGAAGAGGAAGCCTTAATAGTCCGAGATGACACTGGATTAGCAAGGCCAGGGTTTGCACTCAAGGTGTCTGATTCCCAAATACAGACTTGGGACCATTTGAGATGGAACTTAAAGAATGGATAAGTGGGGGCAGCGCCTGTGGCTCACAGGAGTAGGGTGCCAGCCCCTCATACTGGATGGGTTCAAACCCAATCCCGGCCAAAAATTGCAAAAAAAAAAAAAAAAGCAGGGGGGATAAGTGGGCAAACAGTGAGGAATGGAAGGTATTACAGACAGAGGAACAGAATGAGCAAAGGCACCCAGGCAAAGCAATGGAGGCAGAGTCCAGCTGACCAGTAAACTGGGCTGAGAGGAGCACAGCAAGCCTAGAAGGAATGGGAGGTCAACCTAGAGATCTAGCTCAAGGTCAGAGCGTGGAAGACCTTGAAATCGTGGACAGCTTCCGTAGCAGATGAGACCTTTCAGACAGTGGAGTACAGGAGGGAGCACGTAAGGGGAGACCCACCTGGAGGTAAAGTAAAGGTGGGCTGGAGGAGTGAGGAGGGAGCTGTCCCCTCCTCGGACCCTTGGAACTTTGTTCCTTGCAGACTGTGTCTCGTACACCAGAGAGTGACCGTCTGGGGGGAGGTGTGCGTGCCAGTAGAGGACACATTTGTTAAGAACTATGGAACAGCTGCAGAACACAGCACAGCTGGGGGGTCGTGGGGGTGCAGAGACACTGCTGTTTCTGATGCAAACATGCCGTCTTGGAGTCAACTTCAAGTGCCTCCACCTGTATTTCTGGAAGGTTTTCAGCACAATGTAGTGTCTGGAAATTCAAGATATGCAGATCTATATTCTAATTTTAGCGCTGTCGCTGGCCTGTGTGGGGTTTGGGGTAATTTCTCCACCCCCCCCCCAACCTTTGTTTTCTTGCTCTTTAATAGAAATAAAATTATTGCATGGGTCATGGTTGACTTACACGGTAATAGTTATCCTGTTCAAATAAGGGATCTGGTGCACACGGGCGCTGCTCAAAACTGTTGTTATCACTACAGTATATTCGCACTTCATTTCCTCACCACCTCCCTGTAAGGTCCCCGTCACCATGGGGCCCCAGGAGGAAACAGGATCTCGAGCAGAAGAGATTTACTAAAGCCATACAGCACAGAAGTCTGGATTGGAACCTACTGGGGTGGGATCCCGATCTCATCACGGGAAAGGAGGCCTCAGGGAGAGGGCAGGACCAGCCTGACCACACAGGTGAGCGAGATTGGCCTTCTAGAAAGACGCCGGAAGATCTGGAGGAGGCGCAAGAGCTGAGATTTGAGAAGCGCCTGGCTGAGTGCGCGCTGCCTGGGAGCAGCTGGAGAACTCGGTCCCGCCCGGCAACAGCCTCTGCGTCCTTAGCGACCCTGGCCGGGCAGACTGCGCCCGAGCGCGCCGCCCTGAGACTGGCCCTGCGCCCGGCCCGATTCCCGGTCCGGTCCCCGCGCCCCACCCGGCGCCCTGGTCCCCGCGCCAGGCTTCCCGGGACAGGAGCGCAGAGCGCGCCCCTTCGGGCTACCAAGGGCCAAACGCCGCCCCAGCGGTAAGGAAGTCCCTCTGCTGTCCCCGGGAAAGGTCCCAGCGCGAAAGAGCAGCTGCTGGGCTGGGAGGAGACCTGACAGTCACTAATTCTGAGCCTCGAAGTTTCCAGACAGGTCCTAAGAGGGTGCAGGTCCCACTGGCTGGGGTCTTGGGAAGAATCCTGGTCTGTCACACCAGAATACTGGAACCAGCTCTGCCCCACTCTGTGTGACCAGGGCAGAGTAACACACCCTCTCTGGGCCTGGCCTTTCCACTCTGTAAAGTAGCCTTTGGAGTAGAACGGGTTCTAAACGCCTTTCCCTCTCCGAGAGGCTCCAAAAGGGCGCGCTCAGCCTAAGGCAAGGTTTACTGAACTTCACTTTCTTTGGCTTCAGACCTGTTTACACACCCAGGGCTCATCTCATGCAGGATCTCACTTTCGAGTTCACTAGACTGTTGCAGAAATAGGTCGGTCAGTGGTTACCGAATCCCTCTTTCCTAACAGACTTCCTTCCTTCACGGTGTCCCGAGGGTAGAACTGGAAGTATGTCTATTTCATAAATGAGGAAACGGCATCAGAGCTGTGTACAGACTCTTGCAATATCTGCTAATGCCTCTGTGATCTCACAAGAATCCCACCTGAGGCTGGTAGGACAGGAAGCTAGAGTCACCTAGTATCTCACAGGAGCTGTGCAGACGTCTGTAAGTGAGAATCTCAACTCTACTCACTACAGTTGCGTGCTGTTGAGTAAATTACTTGGCTATATTATGACCAATCCCTCCCCTGTAAAAAAAAACAATGTTATTAGTAAGTAAAAGTGTCTCATTCGTGTCTTTATTATTACCCAAGATAATATAGGAAGAGCACTTCTTTCTGGTATTAGTAGTGTTGTTATTGAAAGGATGCTGTAGTTCCCTGGTGGAAAAATCAAGCAGAATGATTTATTTATTTTAACCCCCAAGGAATTGAAGACATTTCCAGAAGCATCATGTCAGCAGTTGGGAAGACTCCTCGTGGCTCAGATGCAATGCCTGAGATCACTGTAAAAATCATTGGAAGTAAACACTTTCGATACCTCGTGGATAAGCCAAAGACGTAAGCCTACTGTTTGAAAAATATTTGTGTTGCTTGGATAATAATGAAGTTTTGTTATGTTTAAAAAAAAAAAAAACCCAGCAATGTAAATCTAAAACTGCCATCTGCAGAAAATTAAGTCATTAAGAGGTAACAGTAGAAATACAATAGCGCTGATGACTTCCATGCACACTGTTTACGGGATATTTTTCATCTTATAATTCTCCATAATCCTTAATTACGCAGGCTGGCTTCCAAATAGATGGGAAATTTGAGCATTGCAAAATTTATAAACATTAGTGGAGTATTGCTGTTTTTCCTCATCGAGTTTATAATCCACCATATGGAGTAAATTTTTTTAGGGGGGGGGAGGTGAACAGGTCTGTTAGTCAATTTGTTGTGAATTAAAGGAATGGGGTTAATAATGAATCATAAGTTATAAGATTTTCACTTACTCTTGTTTGCATTTGATACTCTTCTGAGCAGGGACGTCTTAGAGCATAGCTCAGACGTGTTTCTTCTCTTCCAAACCCATCACCATCACATTTCAGAGAGGACACTCAGACATCTCTAAAATTCACTACATGCTTGCTACAGAAGCGTATGAGTAGCTCTTTCTTACAGAGTTTTAATGGCTCATGAAATAAAAGAATGTACTAGACCTGCCTTTTCCAAAGGAAGATCTAGTACCATGAATCAATAAACGGTTGGAAAAATAGAAATCTTCTATTGTTACCCCATTTAGCTCTGATTTCCTGTAAGACATGGGTTGAAAATGACATAGTATTTTATACCCGAAAGTGACTTTTAACATAGGGCCTTGCTAGGGTTGCTGTAATGATCTACCACAAACTGGGTGGCTTAGAAGAGAAGTTTATCATCTCATGGTTCTGGGGGCTCCAAGTTGTCCGAGGAGCCATGATCCCTCTGAAAGTGTGAGGGAAAACAATCTGTCTCAGCCTCTCTCCTTGGATTGTAGCAGCACAACTCTAAACTTTAGGTGGCTCTCTTCATCTGTCTGTTTCTGTGTCGACATCTCCCCTTTTTATAAGACACCAGTCAGCTGGATTAGGGGCCCACCCTACCACCCCAAGTGTGATCTTAACTCATTACATCTACAATTACCCTATTTCCAAACAATCTCATAGTCTGCAGTGTGGGGCTTAGGACTTCAACAGAGGTAGCCCAGCAGGGCACACTTCAATCCATCCCCACCAACCTCCATCTATGAGATGAGATAACTAAGGCCTCAGTGGTCTTAAAGCAAGCTGGTGAAGTTCTAGGGCCTGTTATCCAGAGCTAAGACTGGAATTGAGCTTTTCTTCCCTTTCCTTAATTTCAACTGGACAATTGTTCAAAGATGAAAGGAAAATGCTCAGTACCTATTTAGTGACATAGTTTTCATAAAGAAGATTCATCTCGGGGTGGCGCCTGTGGCTCAGCGAGTAGGGCACCGGCCCCATATAACGAGGGTGGCCGGGCTCAAACCTGGCCTCTGCTGAGCTGCAAAACAAAACAATAGCCAGGCGTTGTGGTGGGTGCCTGTAGTCCCAGCTACTCAGGAGGCTGAGGCAAGAGAATCACCTAAGCCCAGGAGTGAAGGTTGCTGTGAGCTGTGTGATGCCACGGCACTCTAGCAAAGGTGCTAAAGTGAAACTCTGTCTCTACAAAAAAAAAAAAAAAAATGAAGAAGATTCACCTCTGGGCTTTGAGGAATGCAACAGGTATCCCCTAGTTTGTGCCATCATCAATCATTTCCCTTCTAGATTGCTATGACAGCCTTCTCGCCCTGCTTTATTTTATTTTTTTAATTAAATCATAGCTGTGTACATTAATGCAATCATGGGGTACAATGTGCTGGTTTTATATACAATTTGAAATGTTTTCATCAAACTGGTTAACATAGCCTTCGCGGCATTTTCTTAGTTATTGTGTTTAGACATTAAATTCTGCATTTAGCAAAGTATCTCAAGAATGGAAGAAAAAGTATCCAATGTACTCAGCACTACTATGAAACTAATTTGTAGCTTTTATATGAAAGCTATAATCCAATTATAGCACAAGAATATGGGGAAAGGGGCAAGGGAGGGGAAGGGAGAGGGGAGGATGGGTGGAGGGAGGCAATTGGTGGTCCAGGTGAAACTTACCCTGCTTTCTAAAGCCTTCTTCCTCACTGTGTCCAGCGATCACCAGTTTCAACCTCACCTGGTACCTGGTTAGAAACAGAACCTCAGCCTGTCCTGGTGTACAGAGTTAGAATCTGACTTTACATTCCCAGGTGACTCCTGGGCACATTGCAGTCCAAGAAGCTCCATTCTCAAATATGGTCAGTATCATCTTTCCAAAATACAAATCTGATCATGTGAGGCCACCACAAGCCACAGATTTGCCTGCTCCACCTGGGGCTCCTGTAACACCTGAGGAATTACCCGCTGACTACTTCCTGTGCAAATTTGTTTACCCCATTTAACTGTGAAGTGTATGTGCACAACTGTCTCTCCAGCACAGAGAGAGTCTTGTATGTGGTGAAAGCCTATCAAATAAATTAGTGCAACATGGTTGCCAAGAAAAATAAAGCTCTAGAAAAATAATCTCCAATTTCTTCAAATTAATCCAAGTCTAAAGGTCCGTGCCATGAATATAGCGTGCAAATATTACTACGGAACCTGATGAGTAATATACAGTGATGGGAAACAACTATTTCCATTTTTAAAAAGGAGATAAGAGTGTGAGACCTTTGGAAAATCCCTGACAAAACTGTAGGCCAGAGAGCCAAAGAACTAAATGTATTAGTTATGTAAAGAAAACCCACGAATGTGATGATTGCCAGGAGTTGGAACATGTCAAGTGAAAATAGATTATGCCAAACTGGTCCCACGCCCTTTAGTAACAAGATTACTGCCGCCCAAATGAAGGAAATGGGAAAGACACAGTATTTGTTGATTTCAGTCTGTCATTAGACACACCTTTCTCACAAAGCCCTGAAACAAGGCAGAGAATTCTACTAGGGTGGTGGTGACTTAACAATTAATGTAAGTATAACCAGCGGGAGGTGCAGAGGATTTGTGTGTGACCTTGCTCTTATTCAACATTTTCTAATCCACAATCAAAGGAAGATAGAGAAATCATTTTAGTAAACACGAAGATAGTAGAATGCTGGGAAGCCTTGGCAGGGAAATGAGCTAAAATAAACAACATCAAGTCAACAAAAAAATATGCAAGTCTATTTTTAGGGAAGTGGTTATATGGAATAAATGTTTGGGTTTTGTCTGTGCTTAAGCTTAGCATGAGGCAAGGGTACTGGAGAGAGATGTGTGAAACCAGCTGAACTCAGTGCTTGGTGGAGCCCTGTATTTCATTCTGGATGCCACCATATTCTAGGAGGGACCCTGCACACTTGGCAGGGAGGGCCGCAAAGAGCATGATGGGAGATCCAAGGCATGATATGTGTTCTGGGGGAACACGTAGAGAATCTGAGGATTGCATTGTTAAATACAAAGAGGAACTGGATGCATTTCAAAGAACACCTGTGAGTAGAAAGTCTTCCCTTGAATAAAGTGGACCACGATAGCTCTTCCAATGTTAAGAGTCGGTAACCCCAAATACTTCCTCCATGCCACAGAAGCGTCACTGTGGGTCTAGCATTGTTGGGCACAGAGGAAGCTGACTGAATGTTTTTATGCAAGAGGGTAGTAAACATTTGTAATATAGACATGCCTTGTTTTATTGGGCTTCACCTCATTGCTCTTCCCAGATACTGCATTTTTTACCAAAGGAAGGGTTGTGGCAACCTTGCAACAAGCAATTCTATCCACTCCACTTTTTTTCAACATTATGTGCTCACTTCTTATTTCTCTGTGTCGTGTTTTGGTAATTCTACCAACACTTCAAACTTTTTTATTATTATTTATATCCATTATAGTGATCTGTGATCAGTGATCTTGGATATTACTACTGTAATCATTTCTGGCTGCCACAAACTGGGCCCATATAAGATGGTGAACTTCATATGTAAATGTTATGTGTGCTCTGATTATTCCACCCACCAGGTGTTCCCCCATCTTGCCCCTTTTCTTTGGGCTGTCCTATTCCTTGACACATAATATTGGAATTAAGCCACTTAATAAACCTACAATGGTCTCTAAGTGTTCAAGTGAAAGGGAGAATTGCATATGTCTCATGTTAAATCAAAAGCTAGGCATGATAAAGCTTACTGAGGCATGTTGAAAGCTAAGATGGGCCAAAAGGTAGGCCTGTTGTACCAGGCAGACAAGTTATTAACACAAAGGAAAAGTTCTTGAAGGAATGAATAAGAAAGTAAAACAGGGGCAGTGCCTGTGGCTCAAAGGAGTAGGGCGCCAGCCCCATATGCTGGAGGTTGGTGGGTTCAAACCCAGCCCCAGCCAAAAACCGCAAAAGAAAAAAAAAGAAAGTAAAACAGAACCTCAGCCCCCCTCCCCGTCCTGGTCTACGGAGCCAGATACGGAGAAAGTTTTATTGATCTGGATAAAAGATCAAAGCCAGTCTAAACATTCCTATAAGCCTAAGACTAATTCAGAGCAAGGCCCTCCCTCTATGAAGATTAAAAGAGGTGAAGAAGTTGCCAAAGAAAAATTGGAAGCTAGCAAAGATTAGTTCATAAAGTTTTAAGGAAAAAAGCCATCTCAATGACATACAAGTGTAAGTGTACCAGCAAGTGTGGATGTAGAAGCTGCTTTGTGTTATCCAGAAGGTCTAGCTAAACTCAGTGATGAAGGTGGCTACACTAAACAACAGCTTTCCAATATAAAGGAAACAGCTTTCCAGGACTTTCATAGCTAGAAAGCAGCAGTCAATGCCTGACTTCAAAGCTTCAAAAGGCATGGATTCTCTTGCTAGGAATAATGCAGCTGGTGGGTTTACGTTTAAGGGCTCTTTGAGAATTATGCTTAATTTACTCTGCCTGTACTTTAGAAATGGAACAACAAAGCCTGGATGACATTATACCTGTCTGTAGCACAGTTTACTAAAAATTTTAAGTCTGCTATTGAGACCTACTGCTGAGAAATAAATTCCTTTCAAAATATTACTGCCCATTGACAATTCACCTATGCAGCCCATGGGTCAAGGAGTAATTTAGACTTTTGAGTCTTATTATTTAAGCAATATATTTCATAAGACTGTAGCTGCCAGAGATAGTGGTTCCTCTGATGAATCTGGGTAAAGTAAATTGAAAACCTGGAAAGGATTTACCAGTCCAGATGCCATTAAGAATATTCACAATTTATGGGAGGAGGTCAAAAGATCAAAACAGTAACAACAACAGGAGTTTAGGAGAAGTTGATTCTGACCTTCACAGTTGACCTCAAGGGATTCCAGACTTCAGTAGAAGAAGCGACTGCAGATCAGAAGTAGAGCCTGAATATGGGACTGTATTGCTGTAATTATATGGTAAAATGTGAATGGATACAAAGTTGCTTCTTACGGATGGGAAAGCAAGCGGTTCCTTGGTATGAATCTACTCCCAATGAAGATACTGTGAACATTTTTGCAATTATTACAAAGAACTTAGATTATTACATAAACTAAGTTGATAAAGCTGTGACAGATTTTGCAAGGATTGATTCCAGTTTTGAAAGAAGTTCCCCTGTGGGCGAAATGCTGTCAAACAGTACTGTATGCTGCGGAGAACTTTTCACAAAAGGGGCAATCAATGCAGCAAACTTCACTGTCATCTTATTCTAAGAAATTGCCACAGCCGCCCCAACCTTCAGCAACCACCACCCTGACCAGGCAGCAACCATCCCCCCAAGCCATCCACCAGCAAAAGAGTCTACTTTCCGAAGATACACAGATGATCATTTTAGCAACAAAGTATTTTTAATTAACATTATTTTCTTAGACTTAATGCTCTTGCACACTTAATAGTCCATGGTGTAGTATAAACATAACCTGGAAATCCTCTGAGAAAGCAAAGAAATGATGTGATCTGCAATAAAGCCCACATCATCTCTGACGGATGCCTACCATTTACACCAATTTTTATAGCCAAGAAATGCAAAGTTCTGGTATTTTCCCAGGTGACTCTCTTGAATAGAGAACTATCCAAGATTAAGCTATGTGATTCTGTTTTTTTGTTTTTTTTTTTTTGCAGTTTTTGGCCGGGGCTGGGTTTGAACCTGCCACCTCCGGCATATGGGGCTGGTGCCCTCCTCCTTTGAGCCATGGGCACCGCCCTGATTCTGTCATTTTTTTTTTCTTTTTTTTTTTTTATTGAATCATAGTTGTGTACATTAGTTCAACCATGGGATACAGTGTGGGGGCTTCACATGCAATCTGAGATATTTTATCAACCTGATTGACATACCATTTATGATATTTTCTCGTTTACTATATGAAAACATTTTTGATCCTTGTTTAGAAGTTTTCTCGTGACCCTTCGAATATGTACCACACATGTGATCTCACCCTTTGTCCCATCTCCCCCCACCCTCTCCCTCCCCTTCCCTCCCT
>CAUYON010129326.1:0-48114 GCA_963573935.1 Arctocebus calabarensis
CTCAGCGAGTAGGGCGCCGGCCCCATATACCGAAGGTGGCGGGTTCAAGCCCGGCCTTGGCCGAACTGCAAAACAAAAAAATAGCTGGGCGCTGTGGTGGGCGCCTGTAGTCCCAGCTACTAGGGAGGCTGAGGCAAGAGAATCGCTTCAACCCAAGAGCTGGAGGTTGCTGTGAGCAGTGTGACGCCATGGCACTCTACCCAGGGCGATAAAGTGAGACTCTGTCTCTAAAAAAAAAAAAAAAAAAAAAAAAAAAGCCTCTTTCCCAGGATATCATGTGATATAGTGAAATACCCATTATTAAATATTTGTATAAGCAAATCTTAAGTTCCTTCCCTTCCTGCTCACCCCTTTGTCTCCTAAGGTAAATCCTAGACCAAGTAGGGCACAGATGTGGCACAGATGCAGCCACTCTCTATTCCAGTGCCTGTGGCAGGCAGCAATAATCAATCACTGTATTTCCCCTTGTCCTTCTAACCTTAAATGAGTACTCAGAATCTTGCACTCAGTGTTCCAGGCTGAACAACCATTTAGGAACTAGAACAGTGTTTGTAGAGTTCATTTGGCTCATCCTTTGATGGCAGGGGAGTCCCATTTTGAGCCTAAGCTATGATCACAGTAGGGTTGAGAATGTTTGGTGGACTACTGGTACTGTTCTAATAAGAATCTATTTACATGAGGGATCAGGGAAAGAATCCTCCTGGGAAAGAATTTATCCTAAGAGGAGAAGGGAGTCATAGAAGTTAGATTCAAGTATAATGGCTTATGGTGTCGGAAGTGGGGATAGAGACTTTGCCACTCAGGATGACCTCTCCTAAGCCCCTGGACTGATGTCTGAGCCTTTTTTGGATAGGAAAGTTTTCCAAAAAAGAAAATTTAAGTTTCATAATAATGGTTGTAGATTGTGATGGGCTAAGACAGCAGCCACTTTGGGGTCAGCCACTGCTGCTATGCTGGGAGGGGAGATAGTACCTTCAGCCTGGATACCCATGCCAGGCAGTGGACATGGCAAGTGGGCAGTGCTGGCAGGTATTGGGCATGGGCAGCAGCAGAGCCCTTGGTGGCACTCCAGTGTGTCAGGCTTTGGCAGACGCCCTCTGTGGCTGCTTATTGTACCTCTGATGGTAACCAAAGGTCCCACCACAGTGAGGCAGAGCAGAACAGCAGGTTGATGTCAGGTGCTCTGAGTCTTCCATAAACAGAGTCAGTCACCCATTGGGAACCCCTAGAGCTATCTGGGATGGAATTTGAGTGTCACAGAATGGATAGGAAGCAGCCAGAGAAATATTTTAAAACAGCATTCCTAGAACTCCTGACTCAATCCAGCCCCTAATGGCCTAGGAAACTATAAAGTTAGTGTATGACCCTGAGCCATCAAGCATCTTATATCATTTTTCAAGTGTTCTATTTATTTGTCATATTGTGAAATATACATTTAGTCTTAGTCCCATTTCCTGGCATGTAATTTCTAAAACCCTGGGAATTTCCAAAGTGATGAAGAGTGTCTTGAATGCTAAAGAGGTAACTGGTGGCTGGCATTCTCCAGGTAGCTTTGGCATAGGGGCTAGTCATAGAAAAGTCTCTTTGGTTTGGACTTTCATTCCCACCCCCAACCTCCAGGGAAGGTAGAGGGGCTGAAGTTTACATTGCTCACTATCGACCAGCGATTTAGTTGATCATGCCTATGTAACGAAGCCTCCATAAAACCCCAAAGGAATCGATTCAGGAAACTTCCTGACAGCTGAATATGTGGAGGTTCCCAGAGGGCGGCTTACCTGGAGAGGGCACGGAAGCTCCATGGCCTTTCCCCATACCTGACCCAATGCATCTCTTTCATCTGACTGTTCATTCTTTATAATAAAAGAGTGAACGTTAGTAAAATGTTTCCCTGCAAATTAATTGAAACCAAATAGGAGGTCACGGGAACCCCGATTTATGTTGCTTGATCAGAAGCACAGGTATAACAACTTGAGGGTTGCAATTAGCACATACAGTGGGGGAAGGGCTCGTGAAACTAAGCTCCCAACCTGTGGGATCTGGCACTATCCACAGGTAGGCAGTGTCACAATAGAACTAAATTAGAGGATACCCGGGTGATGTCTGCAGCAGAATTGATTGCGTCATATGTGGGGAAATACCACCATACATCTGAAGGTGAAAGAAACTTTCAGTTTTTTGTGGTGGTGATGGATAGAGAATAGGGAAAACACACTTTGGTTTTTCCTCCAGATCTAAGAGGTATAAACTCTAGAAAGAGTAGCTGGATTTTATGTCTCATTATGTCTTTCCTAGTCTCTAGCACAAGCTGGGGCGATGGTAGTCCCTCAAAAAAAGGCTGGTCAAAGGAATAAATTAATGGAAGGGTGGATAAAAGGGAGGATGGATGGATGGAGGGAGGGAGGGCGGAAGGCAGGGAAAGAATGCCATTCTGGAAGCCAGCCTTGATGATTCTCCATTATTGATCATTATTTGCATTTTGACCTTTCCCCTTGCCCTTCTCTCTTTTCTTTCCTTGAACACATTGTTTTTTTACTTCATTTGTTTTCATCACTGCTTTTGTTTTCAGACTGCTGTCTGTCTCCATTGTGAGCTTCCTTCTCATAGTTTCACTCTCCTGAGATCAGAATAAAAAGCTGGGTCAGTTGTTTTTTTTTTTTTTTTTTTGGCCGGGGCTGGATTTGAACTTGCCACCTCTGGCATATGGAGCCAGCGCCCTACTCCTTTGAGCCACAGGTGCCACCCTGGGTCAGTTTTTCTATTAACTAATTCATTAATTAATGGAGTCAAAAACTGTTTATTGAACTCCAGCTGTTCCTTTGCCCATTCATATGATCACTTGACAACATGTTTATTGAGCCCTGGTGATGTGGTACCAGGAGCTAACTGATGGGGAAGCAGAAAGATCTAAGCAAGATCCCTGTTGTCTGGGGTCCAATGATCTAAGATGGAAACCAGCAACACGGAGCTTTGCAGATGCATTGCTCCCACCCTGACCAGTTGCCCACATTCTGGTTTTGAAAGTCAGTTTACACACAATCCCATGTTGTCTTGCCTCTTGCCTTTTTAATCTAATACAGTGCCCGACAGTGGGCACATAGCTAATATGGCCTTTCCAGAGGAAGCGAGGCCATCTCTCCCCTAACCACCTTCACCTTACTCCTTGCCTCATCCTTAGTCCTTGCTGCTCCTTCCTCGATTGGAACTTTCTGATCGCAGAATCAGAAGGCAACTTGGAGTGCTTCTGGTATGCCAACACCCAGCATAGAGCCTCACCCATAGCCTCCCCCAAGCTGGTCCTTCTCTATGGCCCACACCTCCTGCAATAGCCTCCCCTCTCAGTTTCATGCACTTCTTTTCCTGACTCCACAGAAACAGCTTCATATATTGAGCTCAAGAGGACCCACTTGGTCCAGGCTGCAGAAGTGAGAGTTCAGGATAATCCTCACTCATCTTTTGAGCTACAGCTATTCAGATTTTGGAATTGCAGTTGTTACGGTCCTCAGGATTTTCTTCTTGACGATAAATATTCCCAAAATCTTAACATTTCAAAATTCAAATCTGAGAGCTTTCTCTAGACAGCCTGTAGTTTTCCTAGAGACCCTCACATGTGTCATCTCCACAAACTGACTGCTACACAGAGGGCTGCCCAACAACTGAGGTCAGCTGAGTTGTTGCCTGATTTTAAGTAACCACAATATTCCTACTTTTGCCCCCTAAGTTTTTGCATTAACTACTGTTTATGTGCTATTGATTCATAATGAATTTGTAGCCAACTAAAATGACAAGTTTTCTTGACATGGATAAAATAAGATAGTGTTATATGTTAAGGTTAAACTAAACCACAAAGATTATTTACTCATCCAATCTAGTGATTTTATAGGAAAGGAAACTGAGGCCCAGAGAAGTTAAGGGGCTGTGCAAAGGCTCTCAGCTCTTGTAGCGGTGGGGTGTGGTAGGACTGAGGACTTATAACTCCTGATCTGATGCTTTTTCTACTGCATTCAGCTACCTCCTGACTGGTAGCCATTTCAGAGAAGTAAAACGTGTCTTTTACTTTCCAGTCAGTTTTTCTCATTTGATATTTTATGTGATTGGAGTTTTGAACCCAATGCATGACCCTGAGTTTAGCCCTTTTGGATTCTACCTTATTCATCTCATTCAATGTATCAAGATAATTTTCAGCCTTGATTTTGGGAGGCATTGCTGTGGCAGGTCCTCCCAGTCTTGTGTCAGGCTGATGTATGGAGCGTTCTCGAGCTCTGGATGCTTTTCGTTCTGTGCCCTGTGCCAGTGTGTTCCATTGCAAGTCTGGCAGGGAAGACACACTGCCTGAAGCCAGACTTACCCTGTGCTTCCCTCCACCACCCGTCTGCTTCACAATCGCTTGCCATGTGAGTCTCTCCTCCCACTAACCTCCCATCCTGCTTATTAGTCGCCTCACAAACCCATCTCAGTCCCTACTGCCAGAATGGATCATAGGGGCAAATAAGACAGGCAGGATTTTGTTTTATTCTGTAAAATAGACTTTCCTGAGAGTCTTTATGTTGTAACAAAAAATATCCCTGAACTAGGTGCACCCAGACACCAGTTGCTATCCCTTTATAGCCTCACATTATTTCTCTATCCTTAGTTTTTTCATCTATATAATGGGAAGAGATGGGATCTCATAGCTAGTGAGCATCTGCACCATGCTAGCAGCCATGCTAGGGCTTTAGTGACATTTACCTTTCATTTAATTGTCACCGAAAGCTTGCATAGTAGATGACACCCTCATTTCAAAGAAGAGAAAACTGACCTCAGACAAGTTAGTTTACCAAGGCTTATCCAGCTAGCAAGTGGCAGAGTTTCCTTACCCCCTGCCCTCACTTGCCGAGTTTATTATAAAGATTATTAGTAACGGATGTAAAGCTTTTTAGAAAAGTATATTGTTAAATCCTGAGGTTCCTTACTTGTTGTACTCTCTTTCCTTCTACTTTTCTGTCACCTCCCTAAAGTATAAGCAGTTGCCTTTGGTCCAGATCTATCAAAGAAATGTCATAAAACTATTTTTCAAAATGTCAAATGCCTGTGTACTTTAGCCCAAAGTAATTAAGCCCTTTTATTTTCTCCAAGTCACAATGCAGAACCCTAGGAGTTTCCAGAATGTGCCCTTTCTCCTTTCTGAACTAATCGAAATCAAGCTTGCTGGGGAGTCCATGAGAGCCCTTCAATGCCACAGAGGCCTGGCCTGACTTTGGCAGGTCTCCAGCAGTGACCACAGAGCACTAAATAAAAACAGAGTTGAGATATTTATACAGAGACAATGGCATGCTCCACTTCTAGCATGATGGCATGGTCCACTTCTAGCAGAATATCAGGGTCCCAAGGTCTGAGGTGACTGGATGCCAAAGGGAGGTCTTCAGTCCTGGTCTCTAGATGGCCAGTCCAGCCCTCCCCAATTATCCCACTCTAGCCACGGCAGGTAGAGAGAGAGCACACTGCCTGAAGGACAACAAATATTTTGGTGACATTATTTGTTGTCCAAAGCCACCTTTATTTTCCTTGTTTTTCCTGATAAGGAAATTCATGCTTATGTTTCAGGTGCATAGCTGGCACAGGGAAGAGCTGGAATGAGAGTCCAGATCTGACATTTCTAGGATACCATGTGGGCTTTCTCTTAGAATTCCATTTCCCTGACAATTGTATTTAAATGCACAATCTGGGAAGTGTAGATAGTGCCAAGCTCAGTCTTGGAAAGAAATGGATTCTTAGCATGGTTTTTAGGGCCCTCTATGATCTGTTCTCTTTCTAGATTCTTCTTAGCAGACAGGATGCTTTCCATCATCGGAATCACCTACAGACTATAAAATACAGATTTTATTATCCTAATAATTGGTGCTGGGATCCAAGGAATCTGTATTTTTAAGTTTCCTCCCTGGTGATTATGATGATCAATCAGCTTGAAAACCATTGTCTTATGCAAACTTTCTCTTTAGCCCTGTTCCAAATTACCATCTATATTTCACTTCTGCAACTTTGCTTAATTCCATGGACTTCACTTAAATAGGCCTTTTTTCTACTTTTACCCATTTTTCTCAACTTAGCTCACACCTCATCACCTCATGACCTCTATAAGGATCTTGGCCACCATAGCTTCCAGTAATGTCCCATCCACTATATTCCATTAACACCTTTCTCTCTCAACTGACACATATATAACATATATTAATTGGGATGCAAATTTAGAAATTGTAAGAGAATCACAAAATAACAGTGTTGCCTCACTGAACATCGACAAATATATTTCTGTTTTCTCTAACAGTACAGGAATAATCAATCCAGTGGTGGCTCTAGGACATGGAGGCCCAGGCTCCCTCTGTCTTGTTGCTAATCCTTAAGGTAGTACTTTTGTTCACATGGTCAGAGATGGTTCACAACCATATCCACATTCCAACCAATGGGAAAAGGGAAAATGGGATAAGGAAAAGCCATGAGCAGGAATTTCACAGAACAATTCTGATCACATTCCACTGTCCAGAACTTGATCACATGGCCACATGTGGCTTCAATGAAGATTGAGAGATTTAACTTCATTCTGCATCACTATATGCTCAGTTAAAATCAAGGGTTCTATTTGTACTAACGCCTAAGGAGAATGGATATTGGGGAACAACCTAGCAGGTTCAGCTTCTACTAGGATTGTAATTTTCTGTTTATGTCTGTATTTTCAGCTAAACTGTAAAAGCTCCATGAGAACTAGGCCCCTGATTTATACCTGTTTATGATGTTTATAGATGTCAGACATAGGATAGGCATTAGATGAGTACTACTGGTTGGCAAGATAGACTACAGTGATTACAAAGCTCTGGAATTTAAGTGAGGTTTTGATTTTAGTCCTTGCTCTCCACAATTTAGGGAAAATTTCTTAATTTCCCTGAGCCTCAGTTTTAT
This sequence comes from Arctocebus calabarensis, assembly GCA_963573935.1. Lineage (NCBI taxonomy): Eukaryota > Metazoa > Chordata > Mammalia > Primates > Lorisidae > Arctocebus > Arctocebus calabarensis. The sequence continues at coordinate 6,931 of CAUYON010129326.1, forward strand.
AGGAACACAAAATTTGATTAGAAGTTAACTTAGATGATATCTAAGATTCTAGGCCAGCCTCTCCCATTTTATAGATGAGGAAACTAAAAACCAGAAAGGATAATGACTTCTCCAGGACATAAAACTTTGCATATAGAAGAAGAGCCAGAGCTCAGATCTCCCAGCAGCCAACCCAAACATGCAGGTATTTCCCATATCCAAAAATGGGTACAAGGAATAAGGTGATCTTTGAGCATCCCTCCAACTTAGAAAGTCTGATGCACATACCAGGTTGGACAGTTAAATTCACAGACTCATTTTAGAAAAAGAGCTACATATCCTGTTGCTGCATATCACTATAGTCACCTTTGAGGAAGCTCTGCACCACCATAAGCACCTACTACACTCTTCAAAGCAATTTTGGAACTCTTTCAGGAATGAACATTACAGCTTTTGGTACATGAGGTCTGACAGTTAAGTTTGTGAACTCATTCTAGAGAAAGTGCTACATAATCTCATTGCTGGATATCACTATGGTTGCCTTTGAAGTACTCCCCTTGGCCATCTGTGGCCACAGTGATATTCAGCAATGAGATTCTGTAGCACTTTTTCTAGGATGAGTTCACAAACTTAATTGTCCCACCTCATACACAGTTACATTTCTACCCCACAATCAAATTAAATACAAAACTGGAATAATTTCCAAGCACTGAGCCACTGCATCCCACTGGATCTTGCTATGTACTTTAAAAGGTTAAACAGTCATTCAAGAGGTAGAAAAGTTCAGAGCTTTTGGTTCCAGGGTCATCCAAGAAACAAAACTGAGCACAGAAAGCAAAGGAAAGAGACTGGATGAGGGGAATTTGGAATTCATGTCACATACAGTTAAATAGCAATAGAGGAGGGAGTATGTAACATTAAACAGAAGAAATGCCACCAGGCAAACTGGCTGTAATAATAATAACAGCTTCCATTCACTACTCAACTGCAGTATGTGGCCCACACTATGATAGGTATATAGGCTTGATCTCATTAAATCCTCATGACAAGCTTCTGGGATTACTGAAGGTCATATACCTGGCAAGTGATGATTAATTGTCGGAGGAGTGGTGGGAAGAACATAAATTATGGAGCAGTTCAGAAGGAGAGAGAAGCCTGTGGGTGGTGGGGTCTGGGAAGTGTCTGTGGGGGAGGAGAGAGTTAAACTGGATCCCAAGGATCGGTAAGATTTGTGGAAGGGGCAAAAGAAGGAAAGTGACTGCAGGTGGTAAAGGCCATAGCAGTACAGGGAACACTGAGTCAGGACATACCTAGGGAAAGCATGGGAGTAGTTAAATCCAAGGGCAAATCTCCAAGGTGTGAGATTGCAGGGCTGGGTGGTGCCGTAACTCAGTGGTTAGGGCACTGGCCACATACACTGAGGCCAGCGAGTTCAAACCTGGCCCTGGCCAGGTAAACAACAACGTCAACTGTAACAAAGAAATAGCTGGGCCTTGTGGTAGGAGCCTGTAGTCCCAGATACTAGGGAGGCTGAGGTAAGAGAATCTCTTAAGCCCAAGAGTTGGAGGTTGCTGTGAGCTGTGACACCACCGCTCTCTATGGAGAGTGACATAGTGAGACTATCTCAAAAAAAAAAAAAAAAAAAGATTGCGGGACTAGGGAGCGGTGGAGGGGAATGACACACCCTAGATCATTTCTGAGGAAGGAATGAAAGGTTGAAGTCCCATAGCTCACACATGGCCTATGAAACAGGAAAGAAAATTACTGAAAAACTAAAGATTATTTGTGTCACATACCTTACAACAAAAGGAATCTCACTTCTAGGGTTTAAACTAGAGAAAATTTCAGAGACAGAGTGAAAACTGAAAACAAATGTCTACTAATAGGAGAACTGTTGAATATATTATGGTATGTATACATGATAAAATGTTATATAGCTTTCACAGAACATGTAATGTTTTGAAGAACATTGTAATGATATCACATAATGTCAAGTAAAGGAGTAGAATGAGAAACCATATTGTAAAAATTTTTAATTATATATATCATACAAGCTTGTGTGTGTGTACACATATACACAGAAAAAACACTTAGCATATTTACTGTGATCATAGAGTGGGAATATGGGCAATTTAATTTAATTTTTTTCTTTAGACTATTTACCGAGTTGTGTTCAGTGAGCACACACTTTTATAGTAATAAAAATGCTCACTTTAAATCTTTTTAAAAATTAAAATCCTCAGGTGCTGCCATGAAACACTGTTGTGAACATCTCACTCTGTCTTTAAAGATAATTCATTATCTTTTCCTCCAGTGTGCAGACCCAAACATTCCAGCCAAATGTTTGTTCAGTTATTGCTGTATCTATAGACTCTTCTTGGGAGTTCATTGAAATCTAATTTCCCTCAGTTGTCATGTAAAGCTCCCAGCCTCACAGCTCCCACTATGCTAGAAACACTGAAGTCTCCCATGAATGATCTCTGTAGCCATTTAGATAAATTATCTTCCCCAGGGCCATAAATCCTAAATGAATGACATACTTATTTCAGGGGACAGGCACCAAAGCCTCTTTCAAAGTCAATGATTTATGTTTCTGTGGCTTGCAGAATGTCAGGGGTCCTTCATCAATATCCACATGGCCTGTCCAGGTATGGGAACCTACCACCTCTGATAAAAAGACATTACTATATTTGAGTCAATAGTTTTCATTTTTATCCTTCCTGCTCAGTTTGGTTTGGGGGTTTATTTATTTTTCTTCCTTCCACTAAAATAGTTGGGATATTACCCAAGTAAGAGAGGCAGTGCATTAAATATAACTTGATCAGAATCCCAGCCTATCTTTGCCCTCACTGCTATAGGAGCAACAGAAAGGTTAATAACTGAGGGAGGCCCCCACACATTTAACCACAGTCCAGCACCGCATCACCAAGTGACAATTAGGAACCCTCCGTGTATGCCAATGACCAGTGATCAAACAGAGCTTCACCTAAACCAGGTAGACCTTTGCATTAGCTCAGCTCTCCATTCATCACCAAGCTGACAGCCTACAGGGCTCCACATTGAACATACAGCTCAGTCTTTCTACTTTATCCAGTGAAATGATCTATGCTACTGGGACTGAGTGGGAGAGAAACAGGGGAGGGAATGAAGGAAATGAAATAGGCTTGTCTTTGGTATGATTGGGCAACAGCTTAAAGTGTCTGCTTGAGACTTGAAGAGAAATATCACATAATGATCTTGCTTGTTCCTGCTTGCAACTTTCTGGCTCTCAGACAAGGATGGTTCTACCTTAAAGAGTTTTCTTTTGGGAAGCAGCACGACAAATTGGAGCAAGCACTGAGATTTTGGACAAGTCACTCTGGGCCTATTATGTTTTCTCTTCCATAGAAGGAAGGGCTTGGATGAGAACATGGTTTCCAAACTGAGTTCCTCAGGGTGATAAGGTTCTGTACAGGTGCCTGCAAGAGCATGCTTCTTGCAAGGGGAGGGAGGTGAGGAGGTTAGTAAACTCCGGGCAAAGCTGCTGCATGTAAGCTTACTAAATTTTATTTGTAGACTACTTATGAATTGTACAGAACATATTCTTGCATAATATAATTTCATTTGATCCTGACCATTTGTAAGGTAGCCAACACAGATATGACCATCTAGTCCAGTTACCATTCCCATTTAACACACCACTCAAAAACTGCATAGCATAAGACAACCATTGTATTGTGTTCATGGATTCTTTGGGTCAGGATTCAGATGGGCAAAACAGCAAATGCTTTTTGCTTTCCCATAATATCTAAGACCCAAAGGCTAAGAGTGACTTAATAGCCAGGGGCTAGACTCATCTGGATGTGTTTCACTCACATGTCTCTCTGCTGGGACATCAGCTGAGCTCTTGACTAGGGCACTTACACATGGCCTTACTCTGTGGTCTCATCACAAGAGCTAGTCTGGGTTTCCTCACATCATGACAGATGAATTCCAAGAGCTGGTGTCCCAAAAGCAAGGTAGAATTACACTGCATTTTTATAATCTAAGCTCAGAAGTCACGTAGTGTTGCTTCTCCCACATCCTATTGGTCAAGGCAGTCCCAAAGTTTCACCCAGGATCAAAGAGGAGGACCAGGTGGGAGAAAAATCAATGTCAGCGTGCAAGAAGAGTGTGTGGAATGTGAGATAGTGTTGTGACCATCTTGGGAAAAAATAATCTGCCAAGTTCTCTTTATATGAAAGACGAGGAAACAGATGGAGGAGAATTAGTACATATCTACTAAGAGCAGAGCTGAGACTAGAACCACTTCCTACTGATTTGAGTTCTGTATTTACCATGATGCATCGGGCTCTACATTTCTCCTTTCTGAGTTAACTCTCTATTAATTTAGTGAATTGACCGATTCAAATATGAATCCTCATCATGGTGGTGCATGACCAGCCCAGGAGAACAATTTCTTCCCATGAATAGAACATTTTGATCTCATCTGCTCTCAGAAAATTGAAGCGGAAAATGTATATAAATTCCACTATAATTAAGGTAAAAGGCAAAACTATTCATGTCTCTTTCTAGCCTCCAGCCCAGTGTCAGGAACATAATTGGTACTTATAAAGGATTGGACTTTTTATAAATAACACTTGATTTTAATTTTTTTCCAAAGTCAAAGCCATATAAACAATTCTTTAAGGTTGCTTTGATGCTTTAATAGTTCAAACTTGGAGTTTACTTTTATTTTCATTCATTCTCACAATCTGAGTGTGTTTATTTCCAATTTATCACCAAAAAAAACAAAAACAAAAAAAAAGAAAGAAGAAGAAGAAGAAAGAAAGAAAGACAAAGAAAGTTGAGAGGCCAAGAGAGAGCCAAGGTCAGAGGGTGAAATATGAGAAAAGAGTTGGACTTTGGGAGAAGTTGTGAAGTAGAAAAGTTTTTTTTGTTGATTCAGCAGCCATCTATTGGGAAATGACAAAGCGTGGTCCTATGTTTGACAAGGAATCCAGAGATAAGGTAATGATGGTCTCTGCTTCTCAAGAAGATATTCAACATAATCAGTGAAAGAGAGCCTACACAAAATACTGATGGAAGCAACAATGGGCACTGCCTGGGAGATTAGATGGCTTCACAGAGGAGATAACTTTTAACCTGTACCTAGATGGAGAGGTAAGAGTTGTCCAGGCAGATGCAGGAAGTGGTGGGGGAAAAGTCCTGACAGAGGAAAACACAGAGACATAAAAGGACATGATGAAGGTAAACAAGTGGCAGATGTGAAGGGTGGGCAGACAAGCAGGGGAGTAAGTTGAAGTCCGGCTGCAGAGAAGTGCCATTAGGATTCCCAGTTATTTCTTTTCTGTGAAGTTTTTCTTCCTTATAGTCCCTCCGTATCCCCGCTTCCAAGGGCTTGCTCTCTACCTCTCCACAATTGAAACCTACTCTGGAAAGTGGTTATTATCAATCATTTGCACTATCGTATAAATTAAATTATCTATAGCTTATAAGCCAATGTATTCTTTCTTAGAGTTTTTCTTTTAATCAGAGATTTTATTTCAATTTATAAAACAAAAATCTGTGTCTCTCTTTGAAAGAATGTTGTGAAGATTATTTCTATGACCAGTGAAGTCCCAGCCCATAGAGAGAGTCTTGAGGAAAAACATTTATCCCTCTGCACAGAAACAGAATCCTGGGCTGAACTATTTGTCCAGTTCAATGTGCCTGTACTGTCCTTGATCATTTTGAGATCCATTGGTCTCTGGATGAGATCTTAATTGTCCTAAAGGCTGCTACACATTTCTCCCAATAAAATATAGTATACATCTCATAATGATCAACCTGCAGAATTTGCAGAGAAGTCTTATCCTTCACACCAGCAACTCAGATTCCTTGGCATGGGGTAGAACGTAAATGTTAACCTCAGAGCTTATGACCTATAAAAACTCCTTTATGAGTGTCCAGATGATTGTCCAGTGCCTACAGCTAGAGTGATAATTCCAGCTCCTACTAGCTAAATGAAACAAGTGTTGATTCTCTATGTGGGATCATTTGGGTCACAATGATGTTCAGGGAGAGCCAGACCTTTCAAAAACACAGTTCATTCACAGTGCTGCAAGGGAGGAAGGAGGATTGGCTCTTTCCTTGGGGTAATTGGTTTCCTTTCTTTGTTGGTTGGTGTCAGGCACTGCCTGATCTCTTGATTCAGCAGCACCTGTTCTCATCTCCCACTTCTTGCTATTCTTTTCTTTTTAGACAGAATTGAGAGGGTTGTACATATTTGAGGGTATATAGTGAGTAGAGTTGTACATATTGGAGGGTATACAGTGGCCTTGGCAACCACAGTCAGAGGATTGACCTCAGAAAATTGACACTGAGTCAATGCTGTTAGCTATCACTTCTGTTCCTCTGATAGAAGTTGTCAGAGGATCCAGGGAGAAGTTTTTGTCTTGTTCTCCTGTGTCTAAACCTCTGCCTGTGCCACAGTATCCCAAGTTAATAGGTATATGTTTTTCCTTTTGCTTGAATTCTTGCCCTGCCTGATTCCTTTCCAAATGTTCTAGTTATTTCCTTTAGAATGAAGGCCCTGTCTTGCTCTCACTGTGCTCCCAGGGCCGGAGTCCAGTGTGAGCTCCAGTCCTCAGATCCCAAGTATCCCTATTGCTATGTTCTGCTAAAGTCAGGCTATGGCTGCTCTGCCACCTTGGAGACCCTGACTTGCAATCTGGGCTGTGACATCTTACCTGCTTATCTCATCTCTGGCCACTGCACTGTGTTTGCCTGCATGGGCTTCCTGCTGTTATCTGTTGCTGGGTCTGCTCTGAGACCTGGCATATCTCATTGATTAATGCCAAGGTAGAGCAACTGCTGTGACAAACAACCCCAAGTCTCAGTAGCTTAACACAATAACAGGTTTATTTCTTGTATCAGTTCAAGTGTTTGGTAGTCTGCTCCCTGGTGATTCAGGGATCACTCCTCCCATCCGGGAGGCCCCTCTGTCTTCTAGGACCTTGAAACCCTTAACTGGTTCCTTTGTATCCAGCCAGCCAGTTGATGAGGAAGGCGAGATAGCAAAGGATATCTCAGGACAATTTTAGGGGCTGGCCAAAACAGTGGTGTTTGCTGCTCTTCTCTCATCCCTGCCAAGATCTAGTACCTGGTGGTCACCTAGAAAATGACATCTTCCTGAGTGCTAGGGGAAAATCTAATGATCTGGTATACAAGCAGCATTTTCAGCATTTTCTCTACTACACAGCAGAGGCATCTAAACAATATCTCCTCCCAAATAATCTATCTCCCCTACTCCAGCTTTTGATATTGTGTAAAGTCTGGAAAGGACTGGACTCCTGAGAAAATATTTCAGGAGTGACAGAATAAGTAGACTGGGTTTTTGCCTTCCCACCACCTGAGCAGAAGGTGGATCCCAGGGGAAAGGCCCTCTAGGGAGAATCTCAGGCCCTATATAATTTTGAAAATCGGGTTTTTTTTTTTTTGACAAATGACAGCTTTTCATTTCTTCCAAGAAATATACTTTTTCCCCTCCTGGGGACTTGTTCAGAGAAGAGATATTCAAGTGATAGGCGCTTTGCAAATATCTAGATGGAAGGAGAAAAATGGCATGAAGAAAAAATTAGACAAAACAATGTAGATCACCATGGAAACAATCTTTAGAACACACTGGGGAAAAAGGATCATTGTTAACATGGTTCATATTTTGCAGAGATATCCAATCACTGTATTCAATTTTAGATCCTTCAGTAATGCTACTTTCAAAATGCTGGGGTTGTTATAACCAGAGCACATGCTGATTTTTCAGGGATCCCTTCTCTTACCCATCTAATAACCTTTAATGAAGATAATGCTTTAATTAAGGCAACTTGCTATTTCTCCGTTGGTTAATTTGAAATCAGTGAAAGGTCAAGTTACCATTAACACAGTGAGTTTACTATCCTATTCCAGAGGTATTTTTATTCTGATAGCAGAGGCTTATGAGCATATGGCAAAAATACATATTTAGTTGAAATGTGCACAAGGAAAATAAGAGGTTTGTCTTTTGTATGGCATGGTAAGAAAAAGAAATCATTCTTAATTACTCACAAGCAGTTTTTCTTAGACTTTTCTCCCTCCTCTAACATATTTGAAAAAGTCTACAGGTGTGGACAACTCTTGGTCAATAATAATGATTCAATATGGCTGTTTAAACAAAACCTCTGGGAGTCTCTAATGAACAGTTTGTTCCAGTGGCTTCTAAAGAAATGGCAGAAGAGAGACAGTGGTTTTTATAAATGAAGCCTTAGAGATGGAGGGTCAACACAATCCAGGTGCAGAGCCTCAACTCTGCAGGCACAGAAATGCAGTGCCTGCCCCCAGTTATCTGCCCACTAGTATCACAGGGCTTCATCCCTGGTCATTCTCCAGGTCCCCAGCCTTCCTGGGGAAAAATTAGATATCATCTTCAACAGAAGGCAAAACCATAGTCTGATTTTGTAGTTCTAGGATCACAAGTTATGAATCCCCAAGGATTTCTGAAACTGTATTTGTTCTGTTCTCTACGTTCCTTATCCCAAGTCTCCCTAATATGTGGCATGTATGGATTCAAGCAGAAAGCAGCCAGTGTGCTTACCTGAAATAGAAGCCAAGCCTTGCTAAAATTATGATGTCTAGTTCTCCCTTCCTTTCATTTTTTCCTACAAATATTTGTTGAGCATGTGCTATGTACTAGGTGCCTTAGTGTGTCTTTAATGCTGATTTCCTTTGTTTCTTTTCTTCTTCCTACTTTGGGTATGAGATTTCCTCCTGTCCTCCACCTTGCCTCTGTGACCTTAAAACCTGATCTCAGTAAGTTCAACTATCATTTGTTGGCATCTTAGGGCAAACTTAAGTTGCTCTGTTCCTTTTCCTAGAAGAATTAGCATTTGACATTTAATCTTTCATTGTTGTATCAAATGATTCTCTGACCAAGAAATTTCAGACATCATTTTCCAAGCAGGGGAGATAATCTCAAAGTAGAAGGCCTTAGAGTCATACCAACTATTGACCACTGACTTGGACTCTTCATGAGGTTGGTCTCTTTCTTGGCTCTTTTCTTGTGATCAAAACAGAGAATGGAATTGATCAACCTCAGAAAAACATGCTAAAATTGCTCTTAAAGTTCCAAACCTTTTTCATAGCACATAAGACCCTGTATAATTCTGCCTCCTACCTCTTTAGACTCTTTCTTTATCGTTGGAAGAAAGCCACTTTGGAATTTTGTCAGATCTTTGATCAAAATACCATCTAATCTTAGCATGCTTCTGCTTGGAGTGCTCTACTTGTCAACTCCCTTCAACATGCTAACTCCCACTCCTGCTTCAGGTCTCAGATGTTACTTCTTTTCCAAGCCTTTGCTGACTCTCAGGGACCTAATAAAACTGGGATTAGGCCCCTTGACACATGATCTCATAATATCCAGCAATTTTCATAGCACTTATCATGGCTATGCTTAGCTTCATGGAAATATACATCATTGACTTTAATATTCACAGTTGTCATATTGATTATTATGTACCAAACATCTATCAGAATGCTAGGCTCATTCTGTGGAATATATATAAGACCAATCTTAGGTACTATGTCTCTAATTCAAAACTTCACTGAGAGCTTTCCCTACTATTTGCTAATGAAAATCTGATTAGCTCTGCCTTACTGAGTAGTTACCTACTGTTGAAATCATTCCTTTTTGCACAGAATCTGTACTTGGATTCTGCCCTCGTTGTTTCATGCTGGAAATTCCCCACTTCAGTCCAATCTGTGAGATCAAACTAGATTACTATTCCCCAAACACTGGTTTGACCAGATCACTCTTGTGCTTGAAAGCCTCTGATGGATCAGAGTTATCTAAAGAATAAAGTTTAGATTCTGCCTGGGCTTTCAAGCCCTTCTGTAATCTGATTCTGATAAAACTTCCTCTCTAAGTGAATTGTCTATGCCAACAAACATTTTCACTTGCTATATTTAAGCTTTTGTTTACATTGTTTACTCCATCCAGGAGCACCTTTTGCCCTTCTGTTGATATTTTCTCTGTCTGGCAGTCCCCGGCTACTAGTAGTAGGACTTTTTCAGGTGCAAGTGATGAGGCTAATTTCAAATTAGTTTAAGTAAAAAAGAGAACTTACTACATGTAAGGAACTGTATAATTCTGATTCTGTTTTAGTTCATATGGCTCCCCCCGCCCTAGCCAGGGAAAACTGAGATACTGTTACTCCTTCTGATAATAGAACCTCAATTTCTCTTTGAGAAAATCCCCAACTTTCATATTCCACTTTTATAATTCTGTGAGGCTGATCCCACCCATGGGTTTCAGGAGTAGTTTTTTCTTTCTCTGGGAAAGTTCTCTCTCCATCTCCCCCCTTCTTCCTACAGCTTTTGGCAAGAACTGTAGCTTATATTTTGTATTCTTCCCAATGCCTTACACTTAGTAGCCATCTAATACGTATTCATTGATTATCTTTGACAGAGATTGAGGGAAGGAGGGTGACTCAGATTTTTCTCTAGGATCTTGTGGTTCAAAGACTTTATTTTTGCCCTCAGTTAAAGGAAATAGAAGGTCAAAACATTGTGTTATGCTCATTTGAATCATAGGGATACAAATGAACTTCAAATATATTTTCTCAGCTGTAAATTATCTCCTGTAAATTACTTGACTCTTTGTGTATATGGCCCACCTGTACAGTTCTTACATATGTAAAATGAAGTTAGGCAATGTCTAACTCAGCCAGTTGGCCTCCTTTTTAGATAGATTTTCCTCATTTTTAATTTAACAGAGAAATTGCTCTCTTACTGAATCTTAATTCACAATCTTAGACTTCAGAAATACAGTATTATATTCAGAAAGAATTTTATTCTTCTTGTCAAACACATCCTGTAAGGTCCCTATGGATAAAATTTTCAACTTTTTATTTTTAGCTATATGGATGGGTAAGAACGTGTTTGAGGTTTTTCTCTTCTGTTTTCATGGAAACATATACTTTCCTACAAGATTAGATGAAAGTATGTTTGTGAAGCACTCTAAACTTTTGGGAGGGCAAGGTTTCCCTGCCGCTCGAGACCTACTGTTAACTATCTCCAAATAGCCACACAATTGTTATCTTTAGTCTCTGTGATGCTCTTAAGAGTCTGAAGGCACTAGAATCTTTGTTTCCACTACAAATTAGTTTTTTCCACTTTCTTTTGGCACAGTAGCTCTTGAATTGTCCATTGTCCTTTGCTCTTTAGGTAATGTTGGTGCCTGATAGAATGTATGTTTTCAGATTTTTGTCCCAGAATCACAGTAGCCTGAACTATTTCAACACTCTTGTTAGCTATTGCTGTATAACAAATGATCCCCAAATGAAATGGCTTCAAATGATCAATATGCAGTATCTTATATGGTTCTGGTGTGGAATTTGGGAGAGTCTTAGCTGAGGAGTTCTGATTCAGGGTCTTTCATAGGTTATGTCAAGGTGTTGACCTTGGGCTTGTAATCATCAGAAGGTTTTACTGAGGCTGGATAGGGGTTTTTAAGATGGCTAATCTCCACAGGTTTTGAGTGGAGGCCTAAGTTTCTTGCCAGAGAGACCTTTCCTTGAAGATTCTTATGACATGGCAGCTGGCTTCCTCTATAGTGAGTGATCAAAGAGGGAGAAAGACTAAGAAAAAAGCTGCGAAGTCTATTATAACCTAGTCTCAGAATTCACACAGTCACTTCTGCCATATTTTGTTTGCTATAAGAGAGTCACTTCATTTAGCTTGTACTCAAAGGGAGGGAAATTAAGCTCCCCTTCTTCAGAGGAGGTGTATCAAATAATGTTGAAACATACTGGAAAACTACCACTGTTCTCTCCATCCCCTACCTGCTTTTTTTTTTTGGACAGAGTCTCACTCTGTTGCCCTAGGCTTGAGTGTCATGGGGTCATTGCAGCTCACAGCGACCTCAAACTCTTGGGCTTAAGTGATCCCCCTGCCTCAGCCTCCCAAGTAGCTGGGACTATAGGTGCTTGCTTTAATGCCAAGCGAATTTTTCTATTTTTAGTAGAAATGGGGTCTTAGTCTTGATCAGGCTGGTCTCCAACTCCTGAGCTCAAGTGATCCACCTAGCTTGGCCTCAGTTTTTCCTCTTTGTGACCAGCTATCTGCCAAAAGCAAACCAAAATCAGGGCTTATTCTGGGGGCCAGCAAATGGACATATGAATACCATTCCCTCAAATCTTGGAGTCATTCACACAGAATTTTATCCTTTGAACCCAACCAAATAGAGGATCCTCAAAACTCTAAAAGGTTAAAGGGAAAGCTGTGTCTGAGAGAGCCAGAGTTTTTTCTTCCACACCTTTTAAAATAATACTGTCTCCTGTGTCCTTTGTGAATATGCAGTGGCTGGTAAGTAGCTTTTCTTAGAGTATGCTCAAAGTGTTGGACATCAGGAAGGCTTCTGAACAGGGGCAGCACTGTTTGATTGTACTCTTCTAGACTAATAGGTCAGAATGCAAGCAGCAGATGGTAAGACCTGAGTAAGAAGCTAGCAGATTCTATTCTGCTCTTTGGCAAAGGCCAGTCACAGATGGTGACAGTGAGACTATGAGTAGATCCCAATTCTGGGATCAAGCAAATGCCAAAGCCTTATATTAAAATCATCTGCAGTACTACTGAGGGATGTTCAGGACCCACAGGGAGAATTCTAGGCTTGGATATCTGACCATCATGATTCTGGGTGCTTGGTGGCTCCAAGTGTCTAACATGAGGAAAGGAAGCACCTGGTACCAGATAGAGAGGTTGTTGGAAAAGAGCATGCCTGTCAGGCCACAGAGTGAAGCTTTGTATCATAAAGACAGATGGTGAGAGGGGTGCCCCTGTCTGTGGCAGCTTACTGCCTTTTCAGTACTCATATTGCCCATGTATCCTTCAAATGGGTCTCCTCAAGAGCTTCTACTTGCAAAGCATTTTTATTTAGAAGTCAAATGTAAGTGTTCCCAGCTTTATTCCAGGCTAAGAGCACTTCATAGCTTTTCTCTTTTCTCCCATTTAGCAACACCAGGTTTCTGATACACTAATTAATAAGGGAATCATAGAATGGCATAATTTATGAAAATGAACATAGGTGAACTGATGTCACATAAGGATAAAATCAAGAATAGAGTTTTTTTCTACTACATTCCTGCCTTTAAGACACCAGTGGGAGAGTAGAGGGGGTAAAATCACAGTGTTAGATAATTGCACAACTTCATCTCCCTGTCCCCACTGAAAAGTTCTAACTTATGGCGTGCCCCCTACTGCTCTTCAAGCCAGAGCGGTAACACCTTATTGGCTATTCTACCATCCCGTCACCTCCCCTAACTGAACCTATATAAGGTGCCCTTATCTTTTGCTCTCTCTCTTCTCTCTCTCTCCCCCATGTGTCTTGTGTCTCTGTCTCTCTCTCTCCCCCCCTCCCTTCTCTCCTCTCTCTTCCCCTATTTCTCTCTCTCTCTCCCCTCCTCCTTAATGCGGCTCTGCAGCATTCCCCACCAATAAAGACCTTTCGTACAAGCCTTGGTGTTCTGTGAGATTGATGCCGGTCGAGTGCCCCCCTTTCACACAGATTCATACTTCAAGCTATAGACTGACTCTACATGTCATTACCCTACTAAAAAATTCAGTGGCTTTGCAGTTACCACCTTTAGGTACAGGAAAGTCTTGCCTTTAAAGGGCTCTGCTCCGACCTTTCTCTGGCTATACTTCTCCACACTGAGCTGGAGTCCATTAGGCCAAGGACTGTATTCACCAGGACTGATTTTATCCCTTCAGGGACCCAGCAAGCAGAATTCCCTGTCCAAATAGCCCTGAGCCACTTCTAGAGCCTGTGTGGGTCTCTCCCCCAGATCCTGAGATATAAACTCCTGGGCCCATGCAATAGCCACTCCTATTTTGGAGGGGTGAAAATGGGAATGGAGTTTGGACATGTGGGTGGAGTGTCCATGGAATGGGTGGTAACTTGCAAAGTAGTGCTAAACTGGTTATTAGAAGCAAAGGGGTAAAGGCCACTCTGAGAGGACATCTCCCTGACCTGACTTGCTCCAGAAGTGAGCTCTGAGAAGTTCCAGAATTTTAAACTCAAACCTGGTCTTCCAAGTTGTTATGAAAGTATGTTAGTCAAGGCAAAAGGACATAATTTTTTAAAATTTCACAGTTTGTTAGCTTGTTTTACATATTTAGACATTTGGTAGATAGGCCTCCATGTGTAGACTTCTCATGGGCCCTACAAATGTTAGAGTTGGTCCTGGCTCCCCATTTAAACAGAATCAAGTCTGATTAGCTTGGGCTGGTTATTAAGGCCTTTAACTATTTGATTTCTCCTCTAATCTTACCTGCCACTACTCTTCTGTAGGAATCTATCAAACTGGTCAACCCACAGCCAGGTAATGACTTTACATGTCATTACCCTACTAAAAAATTACTTTAAAAAGGCCCACAGCCTTTTGTCTGTGCTCAGGTTCACATTATTTTTCTTCTCTAAAAGGTCTCCATTTCTGCCTTGCATTTATACAGGGCCAACCTTCTGTTTATGACCCAGCTCAAGCCTCACAGCCATATCTCTTCCCTCTGGACTCCTCAAATAGCTTTTTCCTGAGCCACTTATTGGCACTCAAAATGTGCAACCATGTGTGGTTAATTTTCAAATTATGCACCAGGTGTGGCTATAAGATAAGGACACATTGATACACAACAGTTTTCAAACCAGGAAAAGGGACAGAAAAAAAAGTCAGAAGAGTAGCTATAGAATCAGGAGAATATAATCAGGCAGGTGCTAAAGGAAGAAACGTCAGCATTGTCAATAGGCTGAGAGGAGTCATTGGGAAAGATACCCCCAAATAGGTCATCCATCCATTAGGAAAGAGTTTTTTTGTAACCATTGAGAGAACAGCAGATTGTGAGGACAAAAGCAACATTGTGGTGGGAAAAATAAGATGAGAAAGTGGAGACAGCAAATGTATTTCAATGTTTCTCAAGAAGTATGATTCTGAGAAGAAAGAAGAAGGTAGTTTGAATGGGTAGAAGAGGTTGGGTGATTTTGTTCTGTTCAAAGAATGGGGGGACTTAATGTGTTTGTGGGAAAAAGGAGTTCAGTTAAAGGGAGAAATTGATAATGGGGAAAGAAAGGCTAGCTAGATAAACAAAATCTGGGAATGGCTGCATTCCACTGCACAGGTGCAGGGGTTAACCTTGATGAGGAGAAAGGGCACTTCCTGCTGTGAGTGAGGGAGTGAGGAGGGGAAGATGAAGAGGAGAGGCATGATAGGGAAGAGACTGGACTTAAGGGGGAAAAGATTAGTTGTCATTATAGACAGGCTAAGAAAGCTGCATTTTCTGGGGCAGATCCAGATTTCATATATTTAAATATCACAGTCTTCATACATTCCTTTCGCATTGATTCAGTACACTGCGTGTGTCAAACACTACTGCGACCTGGGGTCTACTTTTCATATATTTTTGAAATTTGTTATGTTGGTGACTCAAAGAGATATTCTTTATACCCCTCTAAAAGGCTTTAAGTAGAAATAAACGCACGAATCAGAAAAGAGTTCTTTGTCAGACCAGATGTCCGGGTTGGGGTTTAGAAAAACATGGGCACCTTAACAATAGCTTCCTGTTTGGGGTGAAGAGGGAGGAGAGGCCGAAAGGGTGAGAAAGCAGACTCTCCATTAAACAGAGATCAACCTGGAAAGAAGGAACCCCCTGCACACTTCAGGCCGCGCTGTAACCAAGGGTTACAGCGCTTCGGTTTACACCGGTGTGAAGACGAGTCTCGTCCCCAAATCAGATGCAGGTATGGCGGCCTAGCAGCACCAGACACAAAGCCCAGGTACGTCACCCGAGCAACCTTGTCCGGGAAGCCCAAGGCCTCCAACTACTTTAGGTCACTGCTGCCTTTGCCCACAGTTTAATTGCTGAGGGGCGGAGGAGGGGCGTGGCGAATCGCCTTGTCTCTTTCCCAATTGGTGGTAGTAGATTCCGAGTTCTACCTCCTGCGCCGCCGCCGCGGGGCTGCTAGGGCTGTCACTCTAGGAGCCACCGCCACCGCCCCCCCCCCGCCGTGGCCCCGCCCCTCGCCGTGGCTGGGATCTCGCGGGAAGAGCGGCGAGCGCGGCAGCGGCTCGGTCTCCCGGCTGCCCGCGGAGCGGGAGGGTTCTCCTCACACCAGCGCTTCCTCGCTGAGGGGTTGGAGCTGCGGCACCGCAGGCCTGAGCCGCCCCTTCTCTGCCGTTTCCTTCTTTTCCTCAGGGCTCCGGCGTCTGCTTTCCCTCTGACGCTATTCAGGTGAGAAAGCTCGGAGCGTGTCTCCGCTGAGGAGCGATCGGAAAGCCGGGACCGGGAGCAGCGGGACAGGCGGGCTCCTGTCGGCTGCGGCTTCGGGGGCTGCACGGCGGCTGCTTGGTGGGCGCGAGGCTGGGCGGAGCTCAGGGGTGCGAGGGGCGAGGCGGCGGTGCTGTGTGATCTGAGTTCAGGCACCGAAGGGCGGTGTGGTGGGTTCCGGAGCTCCCGAGGTGAGGGGGCATTTATTGCGGGTCCTGGGGTTCTTCTGGCTTGGGATGGCGGTGGGTGCAGGCATCGAGGGTCCCAGATCTTTGGAGTCGAGGGAGATTTATTAGAGTCTTAAGGTTCTTTGAAGTGGTGAACTGGGGTTCCGGGATAAGGGTTCTGGTTACTGGGGTCTCAGGCTCTTTGCGGGGAGAGGATTCAGTTTGGGAAGGTCCTGGCTCTCTGGGGGCAGATCGTTAGGGTTTAGGGGATCCTTTGAGCAGGCGTGGGCGTCCGTTTTGGATTCCTGAAATGAAGCAGGGTTCCGCACAGCTGGGTCTGGTGATCCGTGTTTTAGAGAGGACGATGTATCTGTTCGAAGGGGCTGGGGCCGCCTTCGTGGGTTGTTGGGGGCGGAAGGTGGCACGGCCGCGACGAGCGTCTGTATTGGGGTTTCTTCTTTGCCCAGAGGGGAGCGGCAACTTGGCTTGGCCTCCAGTCTTTTCGGGGTGATGGGGCGAGTTAGCAGGTCCCCAGTTATCTTTCCGGGTGGGCGCGACTGGGCGGGCACTGGGTCGGCTAGGGGTGGGAGAGGGCTTTAGTGGCATTCAGAGCCGGCCCATTAGACAGTCTGTGATTGGTCAGCATCCTGGAACATTTTTAGTCAGGGTTCTCTCTCCAAATGAAATTTACTCATTGCTTAGTTGGAGGATTAATCGGTGTTGTTGCCTACTTGGAAAGATAGTGGGTTTGTTCTGCAGTTTTCTTTTCTTTGCCCCGGGATCCCTGTGGGGGCGCGCTGGTCTAGTTGGAGCTCTGGGAGCTGGAGAGGTGGCAGCGCCTTAGGTGGGTACGTGTCTGTAGATTCTTTAGGAAACCAGTCCTCACAGAATGAGCGTGGATACAGCTCCTGAGCAACTGGAAGCTGGTGAGGAATGGGAGGCTGTGGGCCTTTCCTAGGTGTTCTGCTTTATTATTATTCCTAGATATTCTGTATTATTTGATCTTCTCCGAAGAGTTAAGTAGTGCTGCCAAGTTCTGGCTTCCCTCTGTCCTTTGAAAAGCATTTGTGGAGAGAGATAACTGCAAGTTCAGCCACCAGAAAGCATTGGAATTTGAAGTCCAAAAGCTAGAGCTCAGCAAAAGCATCTTTTGACCTGTAAGGATGGCTAATGATGCTGCTTAACAGTTCCATTATACCGTGAATAGGTATCCTTAGCTTTGGATCTTTTGCAGAATTCTTGATAACTAGCTCAGACTTAGGTGGAATTTAAATAAAATGACCTATAAGTATGTGTATGTGGTTTTAGAAAAAAGAATAGGTCAGAAAGTCTTTTTTTGCCTGACAGTTCTTTTGGTTAGATAGCTGCTCACTCTATATAGGCAGAGGCCTGTAAATGAAGTATACAGGCAATGGGCCCATCTGTACTCATGGACAGATTAACTTTTCGTTGAGGAGATAAAGCAGATCCTCTCCCCATTTTTGAGAGAAAGACAAATGATAAATTAAGCAGGTTTCAGTAACTTTTTTAAAAAGTAGCTTTTCTGATTTCTAAGGAAGCGTAGACCAATTAGTAAACAAATATTTGATTATCTGCTAGGTGTTACTCTGGAAGTACAGTGATTGCAGTTGTTATGTGATTTTCTAAATCAAGAGGGAGAGGAAGACAACAAATAAATACATACATTAAAAAGTTGCAATGCTGTTAAGGAAGAAATACTTCAGAGACTTGGGATTCAGCTCTTTCTTTTATTTTATAACCCCTGCATGAAATATAATTGGTGTGTGTTGTGATGACCAGCAATCAAGCAAGATAATTTACCTCCCTTCTGAATTACTAAAGAAGTATTAAATTATGATTAGAGTTTAGGTATTAAATATATATTGATGCTTTGAAGATGCTTGTGTTACATAAGCATTAAAAAGTCTCTAAGGATACACACACCAAACTTAATCGTGTTTGTAGAATTCTTCAGGAAGGAGTTGCAGAGGCATGGACAAGAGCTGCTTATTTTTGTACTTTTATACTACTTTAATCTATTTCAATGAGCAGGCATTAAGTGCAAATTAGAGAAGTCTAAAAATTAAAACATTTTAGTCACTATGCAAACTGGTGAAATGTACAGAATTTATAAGGCTTTGGTCAGTGTTGCTACTTCCACAACAATGAAGGCAAAAAGATGTTTAAAATATCTAAAAATTATAAGGGAATGAGGTAGAGTAGGTAGCCCAACAAACTAAGAAAATACATAGACCTAAGTAAAATGTTTAATCATAGTCTTCTTTATTTTCAAATTTAATTGTTTCTTGAGTTTGAGAAAGGAAGTTTTTAGATTTCCTACAGAAGAATAGGATACATTTTTTTGTGTGTGTGGGGGGGAAGTAACTGTTATTATTACAGCACAGACTTGAGGAAGAGATTTCTTTTTTTCAAACGTAGACACGTATATAATAGGTATGTTTTTCTTGTGAGGTATATGGACCAAAAAAATAGTTTCATGGTTTCATTGATATACTGCTGAAAATAAGAATACCACAGTGTATTTTCAGTTATTAAAAATTCTAGAATCATAAATGTTACATACTAAAACAATTTCTAAAAAGGAAATTATAAGACATGAATTCCAACCTTCTCTGTGCTGCTAATGGTGTGACCTTAGATAATTCCTTCTCTCTCAGGGCCTCAGATTTCATACATAGGTATAGATATATAGGTATATCAAGAGTAGCCCTGCCAATAATCAATATAAACTAAAATTCTGAGGATTATATTGCATTGGTTTTTATGTTGTAGATCTGCAGTATTGTATGTCCCAAAACAGAGAGATACATAAGAGTATTTCTCAGGATAAAACTAGTTCTATGTAGTTTTTATGTATCATATCTAATTTTAGAAACCTCTTCTTTTTAAAGATATGTGGGAATTATTTAATTCCAGAATATACATTCATGAAGGTAGATGATTTCCTTTGGATAATTTAACTTTATCTATTAAAGCATTATTATTTTTATTTCGGATCCCTGGCTCTGTAATAGAATAGTATATGATAATGTTATGTCTTTATGTAACTCTGGATGTAGAATGAGGTCACTAAGTGTCTCCAGACCTGACCACCTTTGATCTATCCTTGTACTATCTCCAAGGTAATTTTTCTATAATACATATCTATTCATTGCTTCTTTCTTAATAGTCCCAACTCTTTATCATTACAAGCCCTTTCATCATCTGGCTTATCATCTGCATTTCTTCCACCATAAATCTCAAGCTTCAATTGTACGAATCCGAGCAGTTTACTGAATGAGCCATGTTGTTTCCTATATTAGAGCCTTCACATATGTTCTCCCCTCTGTTTAGAATACCTTTCCTTCTTTTGTCTTGCTGGCAAAGTCTACTGTTTTTTCTAGATAAAACGTAAGCACTATCTGTTTTTTAAGTGTCTTTGTCTTCTGGTCCTCCCTCTTCCCACCACAGTGTGTTCTATTTTGTTCATTCATTCACTTGTATTCATTCGCTTGTATTAATTAGTGTACTGTAATTATGTCTCTCTTTCCTCCTGGACTGAAAGGCACTTTATATTTGTCCTGTTATCTTTTGAATCTCTATTGCTTCTTTACACATCGTTGGCTCTCGTACCATTTTAAGCTCTCAATACTAAGATTAAGAGTTCTTAATGTCCACAATGAGTTAAACTCAAATCTCAGTCTTGTTTTATTTTCCTAAAATTTGAGGGTTTGTAAAATTCTCTTGCCCCTATGACCACAAACAGATATTAAAGCTGTAGTTCTTAGCTTCATATTTAGGTAAGTGAGACTCCCAGCACGGTAGAAGGTAAGTTTCAGCTAAACTTCCAGAAGAGTCTTAAAAAATTTTGAGGCAGCCTTTTAAGCTCTATCTCTAAAATTACTAGGAGAAATATTAACTAGCATGGGTATTTCAAATCTTGGATGTAAGTGATTTGTTAGATATTTTACCTTGGCTGATTTTTACTGGGAAAATGATAGTGCAGGTTTTTTTTTTTATATCAGCTTAATAATTGCTTACATTAATTCTCAAAACAAATCCTAAAGATTTATAACTTGCTCAGAGTCATTATATACTAAGGAACAGAATATGTCTACACCTAGGTGTGATTGACTCCAGTTCTCTGTTTTTTACTTTTTCCCATAGTATTACACTGCTTTCTGAATATGACTGTTTGTTTGTTGTTGAAATTTATTAACAGGTATTTTTATTCATTTTATAAAAGAAGTTAGATTCTAAGGTTTATTCATTCGGTTCTTCCTCAAAAGCTAAAGTAGAGAATTTGAGATTGATTGAACTTTAGAGCCATTTAATCCAACTCCTTCACTTAGCTGCTAAATTTTATAAAATTTAGCATGTAAGGAAACACACATTCAAGAGCAGTTGAACATCTTGCCTAGGATCACATAGTTAATTGTTCTGTAAGATTTTCTTTGTTAAACTGGTAGTGAACTTTGGTGCTAGGAAATCATTATACGAAAGGACTACCAGATGTTTATTTTCCTCCCAAGAAAAGTAGTGTTGGGTATCTGAAAGTCTTAAGGACACAGCTCAGAGAAAATCCTGACTTTGTTTGGATCATGACGCATGGAGACACCTCTGTGCCTTTATTCATGTGATTCCCTAATCTTGGTTTCTTTCCTTCCTCTTTTTTCCTTTTACAAGTCTGTTCACAGCTGACTGATCTTATGCCTGCTGAGTTGTTATTAACATCAGCTGTACCAGTAATTGTTTAAGTGCCTACCATGGGCCAACTAATAGGAATACAAAAATAGATAAAATCTAGTCACCGCCCAGAGGAGGCTTGGTCAATTTGTTAGCAGGAGGCAGTATGTATTTAATTGCAAGGTAGTATATAAAGATGCCATGCATAATAACAGTTTAGAAGATTAGATAAGTGTAAGCTGGGTTAATGGTTACAGAAGTTTCCATCTAGAAAAAAGATGTGACTTAAATTTTTATGTGAAGAGTTAGAGTGGTATGGAAGGAGAAAAAGACTAGGGGAAAGACCTTCTCAATGTTTTGTTGGTTTTATTTCAATTTTAGCTAATCTCATTCTTGCTTACTTTCCTAAAGCAACACTCCTCACTGTTTCCTAAGAAGTGGAACATGTTCTTTCAGATACCCAAATGTTACCTTCCCTGCCTTCAGACCTCTATCAGAATATCACCCTTTTCATGTGGCCTTTCTTGATAATTTTATTTAAAATTACAATATCCCTTCCATACATAGTTTTGATCCCTTTTGCCTACTTTGTTTCTTTTTTGTGCTTTTCCCTTACCAACATACTCTGTATTTTTGTCTTTCTAAACCTACTAAAAAATGTAAGACCTATAAGGACAGAGATTTTTACCTATTTTATTTAATGCTATATATGCGCAGGACCCAGAACAGTACCTTCTACAAAGTAAGTGCTCAAATTTGTGTTGAGTAAATGAGTAAGGCAAGGGAACTTTAAAACAGGAATGTAAAGATCATTTGATTTAACCTTCTCATTTCGTCTGTTTCTTTCTGGCAAGTATAGAGGAAGAACTCTCCCATCTGTGGATTTAAAAAAAAAATTGATAGGACTGTTAAAAAAAGTATACAAATTGTAAGTGCACAGCTCAATCAATTTTTTACAGATATAAACATGTAACCACCAACCAGATCAACATAGAGAATATTTCCAGGACCTCCAAGCCTCCCTCATGCTCTCTCCTAGTCAGTGCTTAACAAAGATTAATTTTCTGACCACCATCACTGTAGATTAGTTGTACTTTTTCACAAACTTCGTATCAATGGAATCGAATAATTCTTTCATGTCTAGTTTCCTCTGTTTAACATTTTTAGTCATCTATTTTTTTGAGTTAGTAGTAGTTTATTCTTTTTCATTGCTATGTATTATTTCATCGTATAAGTATATATTTATCTGTTCTGTTGATAGGCATTTGGGCTGCTTCCAGTTTTTAGTTCTTGAAAACATACTATGGACAATTTTATACATTGTTTTTTGTTGTTGTTCTTTTTTGAGATGCAGTCTCACTTTGCTGCCCTGGGTAGAGTGCCAGGGTGTCATCATAGCTCATAGCAACCTCAAACTCTTAGGCTTAAGTGATACTCTTTCCTCAGCCTCCTGAGTAGCTGAGACTATAGGCACCCACCATAATGCCCGCCTATTTTTAGAAATGAGGTCATTATCTGGCTTGGACTGGTTTCAAACTCCTGAGTTCCTGCCTCAGCTTCCCAGAGCCACTGCCCGCCCGTTCCCACCCAAACATACAAAATTTAAAGACCCAAACACTTGCTCTAAAGGCAACCACTGTTACCAGTTTTCTTCTGCATTTGTTTTTCTTTTCTCCATGTCTCCAAGGAGACAGGTTCTCTCTTTACTGACCAGGCTGGAGTACACTGGCATTATCATAGCTCACTGCAGCCTCCCAGCTAGCTAGGAATAGGAATGTGCACCATCATGCTTGGCTATCTGTTTCTTATGTATCATATATATGTATATATAAATGTGTGTATATGTACAAGTGTGTATAAAGGTGTGCATATATGTTATATGTGTGTGGTGTCTGTATGTATATTTATATATAACAAAAATGTTAGATAAATTATGGAAACTATTCATTAAAATACTGTCTGGCTTAGATGGTATTGTGTACTGTGTTTTGTACTAAAAATTAGAAAGGGTCTAATAATGATTGGTTTAGATATGGTATTGTACTGTGTTATGTACTAGAAATTAGAAAGGGTCTAATAATGATTAGATTTGGCTACTGGCCCAGATGGAAGAAAAGCAGGGTCTGACAGCATTTAGCAGTACTTTTCTATAAGACAATTGGCTTTAGCTCTTTTTATTATTGGATTGGTCGTTTCACAATAGCACTTCTGTTTATAGTACCAATTCTATAATAATATAATAAAATGGAAAGCTAGGTTTTTGAAAATTAAGACAGTTAATACTTGAAAGAAACTCTTTAAAAAAGTTATTTGGAAATATTTAGGAAACATTAGGGAAAGATGCTTTATGCTTAGGCATTTTAGGACTTATTTGCCTGACAAAAGCAAAATTCTTATGACTGTTTCTTAACACTGAAAGTTTGGGTTTGAATAATTGCAAATACAATTTTCATTTCCCTAAACTTTTACTTACCTAATTTAAATATATATATATTTTAGAGATTTTCAGGCTAACAGTATAGTAGTCATTTGTTTCATATATCAAAGATCGTTTTAAACTTGACTATCATTGATACATAAGTGATTTGAGCAATAACAGAAGTTTTAACTAGATTCTGCAGAGTTTGGATGGTTGAAGGCTGTGGTCCTCAACATTTTTGGCACTAGGAACTGGTTTCATGAAAGATGAGTTTTCTATAGCAGTAGCGTTGGGTGGATGGTTTTGATACAAGTCTGCAAGCAATTGATTTATTATGATCTCTGTATAGTCAAACTTCCCTGCTAATGATAATCTGTATTTGGAGTCGCTCCCTAGCATTACCAACTCAGCTGGTAACCAGGCATTAGATTCTCATAAGGAGCAGGCAACCTAGATCCCTCACATGTGCAATTTTCCTCCTATGAGAATTGAATTCTGGCTGCTGATCTGACAGGATGCAGAGCTCGGGCAGTGATGCGAGTAAATCTGTAAATACAGATGGATCTTTCCTAGTTCACCCTTCACTCACCTCCTCCTAGTGGCCACTAACTACTGTTAGAAACTACCGGGTTCCTAACAGGCCACTGATGGTACCAGTTAGTATATAACCAAGGAGTTGGGGATCACAGGTTTAGGGAAAAAATATTTGCTTTGGGGATAGATTTTAAAGCCCTTATTCTAAAAAATACAATTTTAGGATGACTATTGCATTGCGTGGCCCTGGATAAATATGGGTATTATAAGAATTCTTATTTATTGAAATTTGTATATGCTATAAGAGATAAATTATATGGCTGTTAGGGCTGCTCAAAGAATTTGTACCTATTAGTGATTAGTAATATTTGGCAAATTTTAAGGATTTGTCAGAGGTTGGAACAGATAATTTTGATTTTTTAAAAATGACTAATTTTTAAATAATGATATCTTTATAGAATTGCAAAGATAGTGCAGAGAACTCTTATATACCATCTATCCACACTTCACTTAGCTTCCCCTAATGTTAACATTTTATATAATCCTGTTATATTTATCACAATTACGAAATTCATCCTTTTTTTTTTTTTCTTTTGAGACAGACTCACTCTGTTGCCCTGGCTAGAATGTGGTGGCATAATCTAGCTCAGTACAATCTCCAACTCATGGGCTCAAGAAATCCTCCTGCCTTGGCTTCCCAAGTAGCTGGGACTACAGGTGCACACCACTGCACCTGCCCATCCTGATTTTTAAAGAGAATTCAGTGAACCTTTTTTTGAATACTTAGTATGTGTAAAAGAGTATTTTAGCTGCTGAAGTCTATACAACATTGGAAAACAAGTTTAGGTTGTAGATAATAATAATACACTGATGAACTTGGTATCATTCCTTGAACAAATTCTTAAATTATTGAACACATGTATAGTTGGTACTTACAAGAGAAGGCACTGATCACTAGGAGCCAGCATGGGTTTGCAAAGAACAAGTTACGATACCTCTCCTCACTTCTATTGGGTAAGTAAACAGGTAGATACATCAGGAGTACTCTGCCATAGCATATATAGAATTATAGCTTCATTTAATAGATTTTTAATTATGTGCTGTACACTAGGTTAAATGCTTTTTACAGAGGTTGTCTCATTTAGTTCTTGTTTTACAGGTAAGGAAAGGACACTCAAGGTTATACTTAGAGCATTTGATAGCCTCTTATGATGTCTTTGTACAAGACAGAGAAATATGGTCTGAATAATTACATAGATAGGTGGATTTGTAATTGATTAAAAGAACATATCCATAGCTTGATGATTAATGGGCAGATGTTAAAATTAAACTATAGTATTTCTTAGTGATATGCCTCAAGATGCTGTCTTCCCCCATGTCCCTTGAAAAATAAGGGAATGCTAGTACATGTACAGAATCAGGTCTCCTACACCTTATTTTTATTTATTTATTTATTTATTTGTGGAGACAGAGTCTTACTCTATTGCCCTCGGTAGAGTGCGGTGGAGTCACAGCTCACGGCAACCTCTAGCTCTTGGGCTTAAGTGATTCTCTTGCCTCAGCCTCCCAAGTAGCTGGGACTACAGGCACCCGCCACAGTGCCCAGCAAATTTTTGATGCAGTTCAGCCGGGGCCAGGTTTGAACCCACAGCCCTCGGTATATGGGGCCAGCACCCTACTTGCTGAGCCACAGGCGCCGCCCCCTACACCTTATTTTTAATAATTAGAACAATAGTCCGTATTTGTTATTAAAGAATGACAGTCTGTATTTGTTGTGTAGGTACTTGATTGGGACAGACAAAATATTCAATTATAGTGAATGTTTGTATAATTGAATATAATATTGAATATTTTGTACAAGTCTGTACACATTCAAGGTGGGGATCTTGGATGCCATTTGTTTTAAGCAGAGATGTGTACCTGGATGTGTCTCCTTACTTTGCCTTAAGTTGGTGAGTCAGTGGTATACTAAACAACAGTCCTAAAAGCTTATGCCCACTTACGGTACATTAGTTTGAAGCAGGTTGTCCAAAACAGTTGATTATCCGTTTCTACTCTGCATCTTGCTTAGTTTCTTCTGTTCTGTTTTCTACATTTTAAGGAGGTCATTGATAAGCAATGTAATCAGAGTAGAGTAGTCAGAATGAATGGTGTCTTCAGTTGCAAAGTAATGAGAACATTTGTGGTTCAGCTTAGAAGAAATACTTTAGTTGGGTATATGGTAAGACTTTTCACACTGGATAATTGGATGATCTTTAATGTTCTTCCTGGCTCAAATATGTTACTTTGTGAAATACTTCAAGGGATGGTACCTGGAAGAAGGATATCTTTTGCATTCCCAGGGGCTGGAACTAGGAACAGTGAATTAGGGAAATACTGGTTCATAATGAAGAAGAACTTTTCTAACAATTGAAATAAAAATGGAGTGAACATTGCCCTCACTGAGAAATTAAAGCATGTACTGAATAGAGTTTAATCAAGTTGTCCTCTAAGGACTTTTCCAACTCCCAGCCTTTTTTTTTCTTTCATTGATTATTAATTCCTATTGGCAAAACTTTTTCTTATGCACTTATTCTTAGCACCTTATGGCTTCATGTAGTGTCATATATTAGTAGGGAAAGCTATGCTTTCTTGACTATCAAGCTCTTAAAGTAGGATATGAAATAATTTATATAAATAATTTTCTTAAAAAGTTTATTTATAGGCTCGGCGCCTGTGGCTCAACGGGTTAAGGCGCCAGCCATGTACACCTGAGCTGGCGGGTTCAAATCCAGCCCTGGCCCGCCAAACAGCAATGACGGCTGCAACCAAAAAGTTTATTTATAATTCCAAAGGAAATAAGATTTCAGTCTTGTTTTAGAAATGTCACAGATTATGTGAAACTGCTTTTAAATAGAAAAGCATGGGTATCATTAAATTCAGATACACATACTTGTGATTTTTCACTTTTGCAGATAAAAAAAGTTAGTGCCCAAAACTGAAACCAGAGATGCATGATTCAGTTGTTTAAATTCAAAATGAGAGAATAACCTATTTTATTCACTATCTGTCCCTTGAACAAACCAGGAAAATGGTTTGAAAATGAAGCTGATGACTATAAACCACTTTTATCTATTGCTGAATTAGATGTCACAGACATATTTCTCAAACAGTTTTAAATTGTTTTTAATTAAACTTTTGTGTTCATGTTTGAATGACAAAGTAAAACGTATACCATTGGTACGTAAGTACCTTTAGTGGGATGTATCTTCTGAGTTTTCTTTTTTTTTTTTGAGACAGAGCCTAAAGCTGTCACCCTAGGTAGAATGCTGTGGCATCACAGCTCACAGCAACCTCAAACTCCTGGGCTCAAGCCATTCTTCTGCCTCTGCCTCCCAAGTAGCTGGGACTACAGGCGAACGCCACAACGCCCGGCTATTTTTTGGTTATAGCCTTCATTGTTGTTTGGCGGGCTGGGGCTGGATTCAAAGCTGCCAGCTCAGGTGTACATGACTGGCACCTTAGCCACTTGAGCCATAGGCACTGAGCCAGTTTTCTTTATTTCTTATGAGAAGTTTTATTTTGAATGAATCATTTAAAATTATCTGCCAGGAGCTTTTATTGGACCTTGTGACCTTCATATTTTTTAATATTAAGAGTATTCTTTCTAAAAAAAAAGAGTATTCTTTCTTTAAGCCCATTTAAGGTCTAATTAGAACTTTCCCCCAAGAAACATTTTTAAAAGTCATTTTATGTTCCTCTATCCAATACTGGTATTTTTTTTCTTTTGTATCACTTCAATATGTTCCTTTAGTTCCATATACAGTTGTGAACTGTTTACTATATAATCTGTAAGGTTTTATTTAAATCAAAAAGATTATAAACCCCCTGAGGATTCCTTCATGGACCTTGAAAATTATTTAATGAAATTAAAATTTAGAGACTTGGTGGTTGAATTTCAATAATATCAGAACTCTTAACAGTGTAAGAAAAAGCCTATGCGGAATATCCATATGTTTAATTTCTACGTTTATCTTAAGTACTGTGATCTTTATTTTTTGTTTTTATCCAATGTATTAATATAAATACTTTTTTTTTTTTTTTTTTTTTGAGACAGAGTCTCACTATATTGCCCTTGGTAGAGTGCCATGGCATCAGAGTTCACAGCAACCTCAAACTCTTGGGCTAAGGGATTCTCTTGCCTCAGCCTCCCAAGTAGCTGGGAATACAGGTGCCCTCCACAATGCCTGGCTATTTTTTTGTTATAGTTGTCATTTGTTGTTTAGTAGGCCCTGGCTGGGTTTGAACATGCCAGCCTGGGTATATGTGGCTGGCGCCCTAACACTGAGCTACGGGAGCCAAGCTTATAACTAACATATTATAAATATATTAACAACACACTGCATTAATACACTGTATTTAATATATATAAATTTAATATATAATATATAAACATTTAATAATATATAGTACATGTTATATTATATATTATTAGTAATATATAACATATTGGATGTATATATTATAAGGTAATATAAATTTAGTAATATATCCATTTAAAATTGACAATTGACAAATGAGAAAAAAATTTTTCATTCTGACATTCTTTTTTTTTTTTTTTGAGACAGAGCCTCAAGCTGTCACCCTGGATAGAGTGCTGTGGCATCACAGCTCACTGGGCTCCTGCCTCTGCCTCTCAAGTAGCTGGGACTATAGACGCCTGCCACATCGCCCAGCCATTTTTTTTTTTTTTTGGTTGCAGCCGTCATTGTTGTTTGGTGGGCCCGGGCTGGATTCGAACCCGCCAGCTCAGGTATACGTGGCTGGCGCCTTAGCCCATTGAGCCACAGGTGCCAAGCCCATTCTGACATTCTTAATGCACTATCTCCCAAATTTTGGAATTTCTCTTTAGTTGTTTTTCTATGCATTTGCCATTTCTCTTGTCATTGGTCCTCAAAAATGGCAGATAATTTTACATGATTAATTCAAAACAAAATATCTCATAAGAAATAAAGAACATTCAGGAGAGATATTCCAGTAAATGTACTTACTGTACTGGTTTACTTTTTAATACAAATAAGAACACAAACAATTTTAATTAGAAGTATTTAAAACTATTTATTTGAGAAATATGTACAGGACATCCAATTGAGCCATAGATGAAACTGATTTATACACATCAGCTTCATTTTCTATATTCTCCATTCTGCATGCAAAACCAGTGAGTGTTCCAGACGTAGCATGTTTTAATATCAAGCCAGCATTGCCATATTTTGTTTTGATTGGCTTTCAGTCAGGAGAAGGATGGGCCCATATCAGAGATTTATTTGTCTTCTTCAGCAAAGCCAATGACTTTCCGTTATGAGGGGCTTTCATTGCTTCTTCATCTGGGGGCTTCTCTGCAATGTAAATTGCTATTTTTCAGTTATTATTTTACTTAAAAAGAAAACTTCTGAAGATATTAAGGAAATATGTAAATTTACTGAGTGTAGGGTAGGCTTAGAACCTTTGAATAGAAAAATACCCATAAGACAACTAGAGAGATAATATACTGGCTAGGAGATCTTACATTGTAATATCATATAAAGTATACCAGGTCATCTTTAGAAGCTAAATGATAATCCTTCTCTCAAATATTTGTACTAACAAAGGCTAGTTAATTCAAAGCCAGTTTTTACTTGGTATGGGATAGATATGATTATATGTGTTACTATGTATTAGAACCTAAATGGAGTTAAATACATGTTTGATCTCGTAGTTTACAGTGGAACCATTTTTTCCCCCAAACTCTTACATGCCACTGCAACACAGAATACAAATACAAATATTTTTGTGTAACTTTAAGTACGCATTTATAACTTTGACCTACTATAAAGTCAGTTGATTTCATTGAAAGTATACTCATAAATTATTTTCATAGGATTCTGTTGCCCACCATTTTATCCCCAGCACTTAACAGTATCTAGTACATAGCACATTCTAGAGATATCTTAGTGGAATAAATGAAATGACGGAGTCCATTTTGATGTACCCAAAAATTTGAAAATTGAATAATGGATGCTGATTATAGTCTCTCAGGCTCTGCATTCAGTTTATTTCTCTATTTTGTTTTGAGTATATTGTGTCTCCCACAACTGGAAGGTTGTTTTGGTTGGTTCTTGAGGCTCATCTTAGAATCAAGATAATCTGCCAAAATGAACTTTAACAAAAAAAGATTTTTAAAGCAGAATTAGTGGTAGTACTTCGCATTTGCTTGTGTTCTTTATGATAAATATAAATGAGATGAAACAGGAGGCACTTGACTCGGTGCCCATAGCACAGTGGTTATAGCGCCAGCCACATACACCAAGGCTAGTGGTTTGAAACTGGCCCAGGCCAGCTAAAACAACTATGACAACTGTAACTGCTTAGGCCCAAGAGTTTGAGGTTGCTGTGAGCTGTGATACCATGGCATTCTACTGAGGGTGGCATAGTACATAGTAAGATTCTGTCTCCAAAAAAAAAAAAAAAGAGGCATCATATATTAATTATATTGATAATTTCTAAAACAGTAGTACATATGGTATGAGTCCACTTTTTTAACAGTTTCACTGAGTTCTCATTGACATAGAGTAAACTGCAGATATTTAAAGTATACAGTTTAATACGTTTTGACATAGGTATACATACACCAGTGAAATGATTACATTTAAGATTGTGAACATAGCTATCTCCAGAAGTTTGTTTCTTTATGCTCCTTTGTAATCATTCCTTCATGCCCCTCTGCTTTGTCCCATTATCTTTTTTTTTTTTTTTTTTTGCAGTTTTTTGCCAGGGCTGGGTTTGAATCCACCACCTCTGACATATTGGGCCAGCATCCTACTTCTTTGAGTCACAGACACCACCCTGTCCTATTATTTTAAAGCAGTCGTTGATCTACTTTCTGTAACTGCGGATTGTTTACATTTTCTAGAATTTTATATAAAAAGAATTCTATAAGGTGTGGTGTGGTGTCTCATTCCTATAATCCAAGCACTTTGGGAGGCCAGTGTGGGAGGATTGCTTGAGGCCAGGAGTTCTAGATCAGCCTAGGCAATAGAGAGACCCTATCTCTACAAAAATAAAAAAACTAGCAGGGTGAGGTGGTGCCCACTCAGAGGCTGAGGCAGGAGGATCACTTGAGCCCAGAATTTGAGGTTGCAGTGAACTATGATGATGCCATTGTACTTTAGCCCAGGCAATAGAGCAAGACCTTGTTTCTTTTTTTTTTTTTTTAATGGATTATACAGTATGTGTTGTTTTATTTATTTTTTAATCTGCTTTCTTTCACTCACTGTAATCGTATTAAAGAGACTCTATTGTTGCATGTGTCAATAATTCATTTCTTTTTACTAGTAATATTCCATTATATGGATATACCAAAATTTATCATTCATTTCCTTATGAACTTAGGGTTATTTACAGCTTTATTTACAAATAAAGCTGCTGTGAACATTAGCATGTAAGTCTTTGTATGGACATATTTTCATTTCTCTTGGTTAAATACATAGGAGTGGAATAGCTAGATCACATGATTGGTATATGTTTTAACTTTCTTGGGGCTATTATAAAGAGATAATTTCCTTAACCCACAAAGGGTTGCCTATTTCATCTAAGTTGTTAAATCAGTTGACATGAAGTTGTTCATAAATTCCCTTATTCTTTTATTGTCTATAATTTATCGCTATCACTTGTGATATTGGCAATTTATGTCTTTTTTCTTTTTTTCCTGCTGCTGATTTATCAATTTTACTGATCTCAAAGAACAAGTTTTTGCATTCATTGGCCTTTTAAAATTTATTTTAGTAGACTATTTTTTGAATAGCTTTAGGTTCACAGCAAAATTGAGTGGAAAATAGAGTTCCCACATATCCCTACCACCTTCATAATCTCCCCTACTATCAACATTCCACACCCGAGATTTGTTAGTCAGTGAACCTCTATTGACATATCATTATCACTCAAAGTCCATAATTTACATTAGGATTCACTCTTGATGTTATGCGTTATAGGGGTTTTGACAAATGTATAATGACATATATCCATCATTATAGTATGATACACAATAATTTTACTCTGCTAAAAATCATCTGTGCTTCACCTATTTGTCCTTCCCTTTCCTCTAACCTTTGGCTCTTTTTACTGTCGCTATAGTTTTACCTTTTCTAAAATGTCATATAGGTGAAATGATATAATATGTAGCTTTTTCAGATTGGCTTCTTTTACTTAATAATATACATTTAAGGTTCTTTCATGTTTTTTTATGGCTTCATTGCTCATTTCTCTTTGGTGCTACGTCATATTCCATTGTCTGGATGTACCACAGTTTATGTATTCACCTACTAAAGGACATATTGGTTGCTTCCAAGTTTTGGCAATTATGAATAACGCTGCTATAAACATAAGGACATAAGTTTTCAACTCATTTGGGTCACTAGCAAGGAGTGTGATTGCTGGATCATATGGTATGAGTATATTTAGTTTTGTAAGAAACTGCCAGACTCTCTTCCAAAGTAACTTTACCATTTTGCATTTACTGTTTCAGAGAACTAGCTTTCAGTTTTATTGACTTTTTTCCATTTTTTTCTCTGTGTTTGTGTGTTTTTAATTCCTGCTTTTGTTCTTCTTCTATCTTGTATTTCCTTTCTTTTCCTTTTTTCAGCTTAACTCCTTTACTGAAGAGGAGGGAATCCTTTATTTACTGTACAAGTTTAACTTGCTCTTTTCTTTCTAATTTCTTAAGGTTAAAGCTTAGGTCATTGATTTGAGACTTTTCTTTTTTAGAATTTAGTGGTATGTTGTTTAGTTTCCAGATGTTTGGGGAGTTTTTAGATGTCTTTCTGATTTTAGTTTCTAATATAACTCATTGTGATTAGAGAAAACACTTTGCATGACTCAAAATCCTTAAAACTTATTAAGTATGAGTATGGTTTTATGTCTCCAAATGGTTCCTTATGTGTGTGAAAAGATACATATTCTGCTTTTGTTGTGTGCTTTATTCTATAAATGTTAATTAGATCATGCTGGTTGCTAGTATTGTTCAAGTGTTCTATATCTTTTTTTTGAGACCGAGTCTCAAGGTGTCACCCTTGGTAGAGTGCCATGGTTCACAGTTCACAGCAACCTCAAACTTTTGGGCTTAAGCGATTCTCTTGCCTCAGCCTCCCAAGTAGCTGGGACTATAGGTGCCCACGACACACCTGGCTATTTGTTGCTGTTGTTGTTGCAGTTGTCATTGTTTTAGCTGGCCTGAGATGGGTTTGAACCCGCCAGCCTCAGTGTATGTGACTGGCGCCCTACCCACTGAGTCACAGGTGCTGCCAAAGAGTTCTGTGTCTTGACTAATTGTTTGTCTACTTATTTATAAATTATTTAGAGAAGATTGTTGACATCTCTGATAATAATTGTGTACTTGTCTATTTGTCCTTTATGTCAGTTTTTGCTTTCGTTATTTGGAAATTCTATTACTAGTTTAGTATATGTCTTTTTGATGAATTCATCCTTTTATCACTTTTAGGAAAACACTTAGACCGTGTTTTTCCTCTGCTCTCCCACCACCATAAGCTTCAACGTGGAAGACTTCTGTGACCAAATGTGTGTGTTGAGGGGGTTGTTTCTCCTTACCATCAGGCAGGCAATAAATTCTGCAGTGGATACCTCTAATTCACTTCTGACACTATCAAGTCACATTTGACTTATGCAATTACAAGAGATACAAGATACAATATACAAGAATACAAATATTATTGGTATATGTTATCCACCATCAGGCAAGCAATGAATTCTGCAGTGGACACCAAATGGTGTTCTCTAATTCAGTTCTGACACTATCAAGTTATATTCAACTTATGCAATAATAAGAGATACAAGATAACAAATATTATTGGTATATATTGAGTATTACAATTTTAATACAGTTTTTTCCTTTCTTAAAATGTGTATACTTTTTTTGGCGCTCTCTGTAGATAGCACCATCATTATGAAATGATTCTTTTTCTCCTTGTTACTGTTATTTACTATGAAATATACTTTTTCTCATATTAATGTAACTACTTTAGCTCTCTTTTAATTAGTTTTAGCCCACTAGATTTTTATAATTTTTAACCTTTTTGTGTTTTTATATTTAAAGCAGGTATCTTGTAGGCAGCATATAGTTGGGTCTTGATTTCTTTTTTTAAAAATAGTCTGACACCCTTTCCCTTCTAAATCAGAAGTTCAGACCATTTACATTTAATGTAATGACTGAAGTGATTGGACTTAACGTTTTCTATCTTCCTGCTTGTTCTCTATTTGTCCCGTCTTTACTTTTCCCCTTTTTCTTACATTCTTTTGGATTAAGAAGTTTTTGTATTGCATTTTATTTCTACTGTCTTATGACTGTACCCTTTTTCTTTTTTTTTTTATTAAGTCATTCGTACATAAATCATACAAACATTTATGCCATTATGGGATTTGATGTGTTGATTATTTGTACAAATTGGAGTGTTTACATGCTACTAATCAACATAGCTTTCATCTCTTTTACCCAATTACAGTGTTAAGACATTTGTGTTATACACTTGATAGATCCAACTTGTATTTGCATTATGCTCTATAGGTGTGGTCCCCCTATTAACCCTCCCTCTATCAACTCACCTCTTCCATTCCCCTTTTCCTCCCCTTCCCTCCTTTATCCTATCCTACAGTTGTGTTTTATTTTTCATATGCAAGTGTGAGTGATTATAAATTGGTTTCACAGTAGTGCTGAGTACATTGGATTTTTTTTTTCCATTCCTGAGATACTATACTAAGAATATTTTCCAGCTCCATCCATGTAAACATAAAAGAGGTAAAGTCTCCATTTTTTTTTTTTTTTTTTTTGAGACAGTGCCTCAAGCTGTCACCCTGGATAGAGTGCTATGGCATCACAGCTCACAGCAACCTCCAATTCCTGGGCTCAAGCGAGTCTCTTGCCTCTGCCTCCCAAGTAGCTAGGACTACAGGCGCCCGCCACAACACTCGGCCATTTTTTGGTTACAGCCGTCACTGTTGTTTGACAGGTCCTGGGGCTGGATTCGAACCCGCCAGCTCAGGTGTACGTGGCTGGCGCCTTAGCCCGTTGAACCACAGGCGGCAAGCCAAAGTCTCCATTTTTTAATGCTGCATAATATTCCATAGTATACATATGAATTTATTAATCCATTCATGGGTCTATGGGCACTTGGGCTTCTTCCATGAATTGGCAATTATGAATTGAGCTGCCGTGAACAATCTAGTGCACAACATATCTTTATTGTCAAGTGATTTTTGGTCCTTAGGATATACGCCTAGAAGAAGAATTGCAGGATCAAATGGTAGGTCTACATTTAGATCCCTGAGTGTTCTCCAAATTTTCTTCTAAAAGGAACGTACTTTTTGCATTCCTACCAGCAGTGCAGAAGTGTTCCCTTTTCTCCACATCCACAACAACATCTGTAGTTTTGGGATTTTGTGATGTGTGCTACTCTTACTAGAGTTAGATGGTATCTCAGAGTGGTTTTGGTTTGCATTTCTCTGATGATTAAAGATGATGAGCATTTTTTCATGTGTCTGTAGACCATGAACCTGTCTTCTTCAGAGAAGCTTCTGTTCATGTCTCTTGCCCACAATGAAATGGGATCACTTGTTTTTTCTTAGTAATAAGTTTGAGTTCTCTGTGGATTCTGGTTATTAGACCTTTGTCGGAAATATAACTTGCAAAAATCCTCTCCCATTCTGAGGGCTGTCTATTTGCTTTACTTAGTGTGTTCTTAGCAATACAGAAGCTTTTTAATTTGATCCCAGTATTGTATTTTGGATGTTGCTTCAATTGCCAGGGGTGTCCTCCTCATAAAGTATTTTCCCAGGCCAATTTTTTCAAGAGTTTCTCCTGCACTCTCTCTAAGAATTTTTATAATTTCATGTCTTAAGTTTTAAGTCCCTTAACCAGTGAGAGTCAATTTTTGTTAGAGGAGAAAGGTGTGGGTCCAATTTCAGTCTTTTATAGGTCACCAGCCAATTCACCCAGCACCATTTATTGAATAGGGAATCTTTCCCCAAATTTATATTTTTAATAGGCTTATCAAAAATCAAATGACAGTAAATGTCTGTGTTCACCTCTTGGTCTTCAATTCTGTTCCATACATCTACCTCTTTATTTTTGTGCCAGTACCATGCTGTTTTGATCACTATCGATTTATAGTATATTCTGAAGTCTGGAAGTGTGATTCTTTCCGACTTGTTTTTGTTTCTGAGTAACATCTTGGCTATTTGAGGTTTTTTCTATTTCCATATAAAACAAAGTGCTAATTTTTCCAGGTCTTTAAAGTATGACAGAAGTGGGAATAGGGATCGCATTAAAAAAAAAAAGAAGAATAGGGATCACATTAAAAAAAAAAAAAATAGGGATCGCATTAAATCAGTAGATTGCTTTAGGTAGTATAGACATTTTAACAATGTTGATTCTTCCCAGCCATGAGCATGGTATATTTTTCCATTTGTTAACATCTTCAGCTATTTCTTTTTTCAGAGTTTCATAGTTCTCTTTATAGAGATCTTTCATGTCCTTAGTTAGATACACTCCTAGATATTTCATCTTCTTTGGTACTATTTTACAATAGAGTCCTTGATTGTTTTTTCCCCTTGATTATTGTTGGTATATATAAAGGCTACAGATTTATGAATGTTAATTTTGTATCCTGAGATGTTGCTATATCCCTTGATCACTTCTAGGAGTTTTATAGTTGATTCCCTGAGGGTTTCCAGATACTTAATCATATCATCTGTGAAGAGTGACAGTTTGGTCTCCTCTGGTCCTATTCCCTCGATTGCCTTTTCTTGCCTAATTGAGATGGCTAAGACTTCCATTACAATGTTAAAAAAGCAGTGACAACAGTGGGCATCCTTGCCTGGTTCTTGATCTGAGTGAAAATGATTTCAGTTTTCAATATGAGTGAATTTTCTGAGTGAAAAGGATTTCAGTTTTCTCCATTCAATATGATATTGGTTGTGGGTTTGCTGTAGATGGCCTCTATCAGTTTAAGAAATGTTCCTTCTATACCGATTTTCTTAAGCATTCTGATCAAGAAAGGATGCTGGGTATTGTCAAAAGCTTTTTCTGTATCAATTGAGAGAATCATATGGTCTTTGTTTCTTGATTTGTTTATGTGATGTATTATATTTATGGATTTACGTATATTGAACCATCCTTGGGACTCTGGGATGAAACCTACCTGGTAGTGGTGTTATTTCTTTATTTTTTAGTAGTTAATCTAGGTTATATTCTGCAAGTTTAACTTATCACAGTGTTCTACAACAAATAATATTATACCACTTCACATATAATATATGAGTTTTTAACCACAGCATACTTTTATTTCTTTTATCCATTTTTTAAATGGGTTTTTATTAAATCATAACTTTGTACATTGATGCATTTATGGGGTTCAGGTTACTGCTTCAATATACAATGTGAAATGCTTATATTGAACTAAGCCTTTATTCATTTTTGTCTAAATATTGTCATATTTTTCTTTTATATTTGCTACAAACCCAACTATAGGTTGTTGTGATGTTTAATGTTCTTTAAAAACTTTTAAAAGAATCTTTTATATTTATTCACGTTTACTCATTTAACTACTTTTCTTCATATAGATCCATGTTTTTGTCTAGTATCATTTTCTTCTACAAAAAATCTTTAATGTTTTTTATTATTTAAGTCTACTAAAAACAATTTTATCACCTTTTGTCTAAAAAAATATTTCATCCACATTTTGGAAAGATTTTTTTTTTTTTTTTTTTGAGACAAAACCTCAAGCTGTCACCCTGGATAGAGTGCCATGGCATCACAGCTCACAGCAACCTCCAATTCCTCAGCTCAAGTGAGTCTCTTGCCTCTGCCTCCCAAGTAGCTGGGACTACAGGCGCCCGCCACAATGCCCGGCCATTTTTTGGTTACAGCCATCATTGTTGTTTGGCGGGCCGGGGCTGCATTCGAACCTGCCAGCTCAGGTGTACGTGGCTGGCGCCTTAGCCCGTTCAGCCACAGGCGCTGAGCCTGGAAAGATATTTTTTGCTGATTACCAAATTTTGT
Source organism: Arctocebus calabarensis (assembly GCA_963573935.1). NCBI lineage: Eukaryota > Metazoa > Chordata > Mammalia > Primates > Lorisidae > Arctocebus > Arctocebus calabarensis. Next base: position 45,113 of record CAUYON010129326.1, read on the forward strand.
TGTGCCAGAGATCTCCATTATCACTTCCAGGTTTGTTGATTGTGAGTCTCTGGGAAAACTCACAGTACTCGTAGGTAGTAAAACTCATGGTTCTGATTGATCACAATGAAAGGGTGCAAAGCCAAATTAGCAAAGGAGAAAGGTTCATGGGCAAAGTCTAGAGAAAACAAGTCACAAACTTCCAAGAGTCTTCTGTTAGTGGAATCACACAGGACACATTTAATTTCTACAGCAATGAATTATGACAACACATGTGAAATATAATCTAATATGAAACTCATTAGAAACTCAATGCCCAAAGTTTTTATTGTGAGCTGGTCAGGTAAGCAACCTCTTCCTCACATGTATCTAAATTGCAGTTTCCCTTAAGAAAAGCAGATGTTCAGAATAAGCTACATGGTTTGCACAAACACTTTCAGCATAGTAAACCACCTCTATTAATTAGAGAATGTTAGGAACCTTTCTGAAACACAAGTTCCCAGACAATATTCAAGTTCTAATCTTGCAAGCATACCATTCTTTCTTTTCTTTTTTTTGAGACAGTCTCACTCAGTGGCCCTGGGGTTGAATGCCATCGCATCATAGCTCGCAGCTTCGAACTCTTGGGCTCAGGTGAGTCTCTTGCCTCAGCCTCCTAAGTGAATGAAACTACAGGCACCTTGACACAACACCCAGCTATTTTTTAGAGGCATACTCTTGCTCATATTCAGGCTGTTCTCAAACTCCTCATGCAATCCACCTGAGAAATGGTAGGCCTCTCAGAATGCTGGGATTATAGGATGAGCCACTGTGCCTGGCCCCCAGGCAGACCTTTCTAAGATTAGCAGTCTTGAGCTTGCTATGTTAACTGTTTTCTGTGTGCTATTGATATGCTGCCTTTTCTTTTCCTTCCTGTACTGTATAGATTTTATTTTGTTGTCTTCTGACTTGCATAGCCTCAAGGAGAAATCTGTGATGGTTTTATCCTTGTTCTATTATGTATAATGTACTTTTTTACCTACAGCAGCTTTAAAGTTTTCTTTTTTTTTTTTTTTTTTGAGACAGAACCTCAAGCTATCACCCTGGATAGAGTGCTGTGGCATCACAGCTCACAACAACCTCCAATTCCTGGGCTCAAGTGAGTCTCTTGCCTCTGCCTCCCAAGTAGCTGGGACTACAGGCACCCGCCACAATGCCCAGCCATTTTTTGGTTGCAGCCATCATTGTTGTTTGGCAGGCCCGGGCTGGATTCTAACCTATTAGCTCAGGTGTACATGGCTGACGCCTCAGCCTGTCGAGCCACAGGTGCTGAGCCAGCTTTAAAGATTTTTATTCATTACTATATTCAGCAATTAGTTTATGATGTTCCACATATGTACGTGTGTGTGTGTGTGTGTGTGCGCGCATATCCTGTTTCGTCTTGGAACTGTGGGCTTTAGTTTTCAAAAAAGTGGAAATTTCTTGAGCTCTATTTTTTTCTCAATGTTGTCCCACCCCTTTTGTTTCTCGTTACACTGCTCACATTGTCCTACAGGTCACAGAGACTCTTCATTTTGAAGGAGAATCCCCTTTTCTCTCTCCATTTTTGTATATTTTTATTCTTGTGTCTTCAATTTACTAATATTTGCTTATGCAAGATTATCTGCTATAAGTCCCAATGATATTTTATTTCAGATATGGTATTTTTTTTCTGTAGAAGTTCCTTTTGATTTCTTTTTATGTTTCCATGTCTCCATGAGAGAGGATACCCAGAAAAAGTAAGGTCTAAGAGAACAGAGGTCTTCTCAAGGAGACCCCCCAGGATATACCTGCAAGGTCCTCCCCTTGGTGACTCAGCTCTTAAGAATTTGTAAAAACTTAACTTCCTGCGACTTGGAGGCTGACACTTGCTTCTGCTTCTGTGAAAGTCTGTGATTCTGTAAAAGCCGGAGCCTGCGTCTCCAGCTTGATCCAAACTGACCAATGAGAAAGGCACCCGTGGGTGGGAACTTTTGACTGGGGATAAAAAGGACAAGACGGATTCAGTTAGGGAGTGGGTTTTGAATTCTTCTGTTCCTCCCTCCACCAGCAGAAATAAAGCCCTTCCTTTTATAAACATGGAGTCTGGGTACTCTTCTCTCCTTTGGGCCTCGTCTTCCTGCAACATCCACATTATGTTTGGGTTTTCTGTTATGTTGAGGAAACACTTTGTTGCGAGAAGAGGAGGCCCAATGGAGAGAAAGAGCACCCAAACGCTGTATTTATTTATTTATTTATTTATTTATTTATTTATTTATTTATTTTGAGACAGAGCCTCAAGCTCTCATCCTGGATAGAGTGCTGTGGCATCACAGCTCACAGCAACTTCCAATTCCTGGGCTCAAGCGAGTCTCTTGCCTCAGCCTCCCAAGTAGCTGGAACTACAGGTGCCTGCCACAATGCCCAGCCATTTTTTGGTTGCAGCCATCATTGTTGTTTGGCAGACTCAGGCTGGATTCAAACCTGCCAGCTCAGGTGTACGTGGCTGGCACCTTAGCCGCTTGAGCCATAGACGCCGAGCCATTAAACGCTGTATTTAAAAGGAAAAAAGGCTTTTGTTCAGCTGGCGGAGTAAGGCACAGTAGAATTCAAAATGGCCACGCTCCCCACCTGGCTTGGTCTTTCCCTATTTATCTCCAGTCAAAAAATTCCAACACACAGGTCCTTTCTCATTGGTCAGTTAGAATCTAGTGGGAGAAGCTGTTCTAGCTCCCATAAAACTACAGGATTTTGCAGGAGTGGAAATTTGCAGGTTCCAGGAAGTTAAGTCTACAAATTCCTAAGAGCTGAATCACCATGGAGAGGACCATGCACGTATATACTGTTGTTGCAGGAAGACAAGGCCCAACGGAGAGAAAGAGCACCCAAACACCACGTTTATAAGAGGAAGGACTTTATTCACCAGCTGGGACCTTACGGCATAGACGAATTCCAAATGGCCACGCTCCCTGTCTAGCTTGATCTGTCCCTTTTTATTGACAGTCAAGAAGTTCCACCCCACAGGT
>CAUYON010129327.1:0-27395 GCA_963573935.1 Arctocebus calabarensis
ACACATACACACATACACACCACACACACACGTGCACACCACATGCTCACACACCACACACTCATGCACACCACACGCTCACACACCACACACTCATACACAAAAATACACACCACACACTCATATGCACACATACGCACACACGTACACACCACTCATACTTACCACACACTCACACTCACACACATACATACCACACATACACACACACACCACACACTCATATGCACACACATACACACCACACACTCATATACACCATACTTTACACACTCATACACACCACATCCAGCGCACACATACACGCACATCACACACCTCACACTGCACACACTCAGAAGTTCTACCTCCTGATGAAACCGTTGTGGCTTCTTCCTCAGTTTCTTTGGTTCTGGAATCTTCCATGCTGCTGCCTCCAGCCAAGGGTGGGGAAGTGACAGGTGGAGGCCTCGGGAGGCTGGGCTCTAGGGCCGTGCCCTGAGGGAGGAGAGTGGAAACGCTTGTGACTGAGCACACACAGTGCCTGTGACACTAGCACTGCGCGGCAAAGCTGATGGGCCAGTGACACGCAAGGCTCTGGGACGGAAGGGGCAGCCTCGCTCAGCCATGAGAGGGGGGCCACAACCAAGGTCAGGGTGCTGTCCACCCAGGGCCACTCAAGCTCTGGGACGAGACCCGCCACGGTGACAGCCACTATGTGCTGGGCGCAGAGGTCCAGGCATCAATCTGATCTGAGAAGAGCTGCGTCCTCTGGGGCTGAGGGGATCGTGCCCCTGCTCTGCCCCTCCTGTGTATTTCTTCAGGAAGTCTGAGCTGGATAAGCCACGAGTGTGGCCACCCTGCCCTTCCTGCGCATTTCTTTAGGTGGTCTGGATAAGCCACAAGCATGGGCCACTCAGAAACCCATCCTCCTAGTGGCCCTGCACCACATTTCCCATGTCAGATGCACACACAGGCTCGTCCCCACAAGTTGGAGCCAGGGAAAGTGGACCCCAAGGTCATCCCAAGAACAGGAGCCCACGGTAAAGATGCTGTCTCTGAGGGAGGAGAGTCAGGGTCGGGCTCAGGCAGCCGTCTGCTCCTCCAACACCCGTTTCCCACAGGTGACCTGCGCATAGGATGCACAGAAAGCCCATGGAAGTCACAGGCCTGTGGACACGTGTGGACACCCCCCATGGGTCTGTCCCTGACCCGAGAGTGGCGCCCTGCTAGACCCAGGCGGGGGAGTTGGACATCCACGGCTGCTCACCGTGTCTTCCCTGTGCAGCTCCCGGTTCGCCTCACGTCCGCTGCCAAAGTCCCCAGACGCCTGAAGATGGAAGGGAGTGAAGACAAGGACGGTGAGCAAAGGCTCAGACCCAACAGGGCCTGGAGAGGAACAGCTTCCGCCTTGTCCCACTGGCATGGCTGGGCACCCCTGTGCTCACGGCCCCCCAGAGTTTGTGGAGGGAGAATTGGGGGCACCGGGAAGCCATAGTGCCCCCCCAGACCCAATCAGTTAGAATGGAACTTCAAAGATCAACGTGGTGGTTCCAGAACTGTGGAGAACACTGTCCTTTAGTGGCCACATGTCCTGGGACATGTCACTGCAGCCACCTGTCCAGGTCTGGCCAGGTTGGGCAGCAGTGAGGCGCCAGCAGAGCCCCTGGCCTCTAAGCAGCGATGGGAAGCATCACGGTCTTGGTGCCTCTGAGCTGGCCGCTCTTCACAGCAACCTTTTCTCTGACTTAAGTGTTTTCAGCTTAATAAAAACCTGGAGGAGAAGAACTGTCTAGCCCACTAATGGCCTAGGGTTCCAGACAGGCGTGACATGTGCAAACGAGTGTGCCGCAGACGCCTGACAACCCACTCCGCATCCTGGCAGACTGTGGCCCATGCTCCCTGGAGGCAGAGCCGGGAACAGGTGCTATCACAGCCACTTTCCTAGATTTCTCTCAGATAAAACCAAGAGATTTATCAAACAAAACATGGGGAAAACATGCAAATATGAGACAGATCTACACCAACTGTCCATAGCCCACCACCGCTAGTCCCTGGCTGACAGGCTGCAGTGGCAGTTACGGAGTGGAAAGTGGCCATCCACCCCAGGCATCTCACGATCTGGAGTTGCCCCTGAAATGGGATTTCCTACTGCCTGTCTCAACTTCTGGGAGCCAGGCTAGTGGATTTTCTTTCTTAAGGACCCTATGATTGTGCACACGGACACCATAAACACACATGTAAGCACACACCACACACAGAGACAGACACTCACACACACACCACATACACAACAGAGACACACACATGCACACACCACACAGACATGTACCACACACACAAACACACACACCATCACACACCACAGAGACACACATAACAAACCACACACACACCAACACACAACACAGACAAACACACACGTGATTCTACCACAGCCACCCAACCAGCTACTGTGGGTGGCTTCTAATATTTATTCTGTGTTCCATGTTTCTTTGTGAGTGGGCAGTTCTGACATCACAGAAGTCCATACGGATGCTCTGCCAGGTTCCTGGTGCCCAAAAGGGATGTCTCTTTGGATGGCTCCCATCATATCATATTGGGGCCCTGGGAACTCCTATGGGGGGCAGACCCGAGCCCAGCCCTCACTCACCCCATCCATGTCATCATCGTCCTCGTCCAGGCAGTGCTGGGGGTTCACCTGGGGGTCCCCGCGCACCTTCAGCTCTGTGATCATCCCCTAAAGGCAGAAGGACGGAGCGGTCACTTGCAGTCCTAAAGCAGGCAGTGTGGGCCTGACCTGGGAGGATGCCCAGGGCAAAGCCATCCGAGCCGCAGGTGTTGGCGGTGCCAAGAAGGACGAGGGCAAATCAGACAGTAGACAGAGGGCTCTCAGGTTGCTCTGGGCCAAAGTCCATCTTATGTTAGGAAGAGAAGTTGGTGAAGCCCCAAGAGGGGTGTCCCGGGCATGATGTGTGCTGGAGACACCAGGCACTAACTGCCCAAGGATTACTGCTCAGGGCACCTTCCAAAGCCAAGGGTTAGGGTTAGGGTTAGGAGCCTAACCGGCAGAGGCGTGTGAGCACAGGCTCATTCGAGGCTGTCTGAGTGTGGCCCCAGTGCTGCTGGCTCACAATGCGGCAGCTCGGCATAACCAGGGTCCCCAGAGAGAGGCCGGGTCTGGAGGAGCCCCAAGCCCTCCAGCACTGCTTGAGGGCTCAGCATAGCCAAGGTAGAGCAAAGGTCCTTTCTTTGCAAATTCACCTTTTGGCAATGAACGAAAACTAGAAGCTGAGAGAAATAGAGAAAAGCTGCCAGAGCAGCTGTCTCTGGTATACAGGTCTGCGCCCACCAGGTTCAGCTTCACTCACTCACTCACTTGCCCTTGGGCCCTCTGCCTGGTGTGGTGGGTAGTGTGAAGCCCTGCCCAGGAGCCTGTGAGCCACTGGCAGAGCCACTCACTGGGCAAGGGGAAATGGGGGGCAGCAGTGTCTTGGTTCGTGAATGGACAGGGTCCCCATGGAGGGCCGGGAGCTGGAGCTAGGGCCAGGGCCTCGGCCAGAGGAGGAGGTCACCACACTGGGGGCTCCTGAGCACAGGCCCCACCACCACTCTCAGGACTTGAGCACGGGGTGCCAGTGGGTTCCTGAACAGGTGCTGCCATCCGTGACACCTGTGTCCCAACGTGGCTTCTGCCTCTGATGACACCTTGTAAAGAGCTCTCCCAGCCGGGAGAGGACAAGAGCATTGATACACGCTTTTTCTAGTATTTTGTTTTTCATTTAACATTTTAATCCAATGGGATATTTTTTTCCAAAGTGGATACCACATTTTATCAATTCTAAGATAACAGAAGGATGTAGATCAGAGGGCAGAAACCTTCTGGGTGAAGGGCCAGATGATAAATATTTTGGGCTTTTCAGGACTTCCGTATCTGTTGCAACTGCTCTGTTGTTATGCGGGAAATCAGCTGCAGACAAGGCAGTACATAGGCATGGCTGTGCCAAAAGAACTTTATCTCTGGACCCTGAAATCGAATTCCGTGTAATTTTCACATGTCACCAACTATTCTTCTTTTGATTTTTTTTCTAAGCATTTAAAAATGTAACAGCCACTCTAGTGTGTGGGCTGAGGAAAGTGGGTGGTGGGCTCAGTGTGTCTAGGCGGCCATGCCATGCTGCCCAGCCTGGGCCACTGTTCCTCAGATTCCATGACAGCTGGCCCAGGATCCCAGCAGCATGTGGCAGCAGGCACTCAAAACCCCAGCGGGTCTTCACCTTGAGCAGACATGCTCAAGGCTCAGCCCAGGCCACTACCTCCAGGAAGCCCACCCTGATGGCCTCCCTGAAGGGCTAGAGTCCCCTGGGACCAGTTCTGTCCTGGACTCTTATGTCCTGCCACTAAATCCCTGCCCCCCCAACACTGATGGCAAGGCTTGTGTGTATGTGTGTGCACATGTATAGTCATGCACACGTATGTGTGTGCACAGAGACACTACACATGCTCCTGGCAGATGAAGGAAGAACCAGGGGACTGCTGGAGCAGGTGGAGGGAGGGAGGCAGGGGTCCCACAAACACCATGACTTTGTCATTTTCCCCAACACAGCTTTCAGTCAGGCCAATGTCCCAACTTCTGGGCGAGGCTTTCTTTTGCCAATGTGCACGAGGTGCTGGTTTCACGACAGCAAGGCGCACACTCAGCCAAGCTGCCACCCCTTCCATGACAACACCGAGGGGGCTCTGGGCAGTGGTTTCCCCATCAATGGATTGATCCCAAAAAGGGGAAGAAAATTGTCCACCACAATCCAGAAGACCAGGGGACCCCCTCTCCCCACCCTATTCCTGTGGCTCCCTCCACACCATGGTAGCCATGATGGCTCCCAATTTTTGCAGGGCACTCAGAAATCCAAGAGGTCGTGAGGTGCAAACAGGCACACACATGGCCTAGCAATGCCCCAGGGAGGCTTTCAGATGGCAGCCAGTCCCCAGGGAACATGAGCAGTGGCAAGTTCACAGGGTGGCCCCCAGGCTGACTAGGGGTGACCACACGCAGTGAGCACCACCTCTGAGACTGTTGGGAAACCCACCAAGGCCTCGTATTAGCCCCGTCTCCAGTAAACCAGTGCAGAGACTGCGTCCTGAGTATACTCTGCTCAGGTCCCCTTTTACGGCCTCAGCTGCCCCTCCCACTAAGTGGGGTCCTTGCCATGTGTAGCTGCCTATTCTTGAAGCCCCTGCTCTCAATGGGCTGGCCACTGAGGAAGCCCGGTGGGTGCAGGTGGGAGAGGACGACTGTGGGGCAAGGGAGCATTGCTATGACACAGGACTGCCGCCTGACTGACCAGTGAGCTGGGCTCATACAGCCAGGAGGAAAAGGGTCCCGAGCCCCCAGGAGGTGTGTGTGTATGTGCACAGGCACATATGTGAACCCATATGGCCATGGGTGTGTGAGTAATGCACGGGGGCCTCACCCACAGAAAGCACGGACAATTCTTGGTTTAAAATGCAGTCAGCCTCTGGGTGAGGTCAACGGTCAGCACAGCGGCATGGCTTCAACACTCAGACCAGCCATGGTGGGCAGTGTGCCCAAGAGTCACTGAGTTTGAGAACCTCCAGGGTTGGGGAAGAGTCAGTGAAATTCTAGAAAGTTGTGCTTCTGACGGGACAGAGCTGGCTCAGGGGGAGCATTATGAGTAGTCCAGGAATGGGAGAAGGCTCAGGTGCTCCTAACAAGGTGATCCCCACAGACACAGGCACTCACTGCCCTACAACGGATAGCCTGTGATGGGATACCCTGTGATACGTGCCCTGTGACGGGGTGCTCTGTGACGGGGTCCCTGTGATGGGGTCCCTGTGACGGGTGCCCTGTGACAGGTGCCCTGTGACGGGTGCCATGTGAGGGGGTGCCCTGTAACGGGTGCCCTGTGACAGGTGCCCTGTGATGGGGTGCCCTGTGACGGGTGCCCTGTGACGGGGTCCCTGTGACGGGTGCCCTGTGACAGGTGCCCTGTGATAGGTGCCATGTGAGGGGGTGCCCTGTAGTGGGTGCCCTGTGACAGATGCCCTGTGATGGGGTGCCCTGTGACGGGGTCCCTCTGATGGGTGCCCTGTGACAGGTGCCCTGTGACGGGTGCCCTATGACAGGTGCCCTGTGACAGGTGCCATGTGAGGGGGTGCCCTGTAACGGGTGCCCTGTGACGGGGTCCCTGTGACGGGTGCCCTGTGACAGGTGCCCTGTGACGGGTGCCATGTGATGGGGTGCTCTGTGACGGGTGCCCTGTGTCGGGTGGACTCAGGGAGCCAGGATATCATGTCTTCTCCCCAAGCAGCCCCCACAGGGTGCCTATCATGGACCAAAGGCCAAGGGGTGCTTGTAGGCAGTGAGTCTCCATGAGCAAGGCTAGAGAAGTGAAGGGAACCCTGGGCAGAGCAGCCGCACTGCCCAGACGGAGGAAGGGGTGCAGGGATCACGAGCACTGGAGATGAGGGCCAAGAGCTCACCCCAGACTGCGGAGCAGTAGACACTGAGACAGTGGGGCAGTGGAACACATCGCAGGAGGCATCTACCTCCACGTCTGACCAAGAATGAATCTGAGAACACCAGAGATGCCTGAGAACATTTAACACTTTGGAGGGATCTGCCTGGACCCAGCACAGGGTGAAGACAAGGGGTCCAGGCACGGTCTTTCCTCTGGCAGAATAGCCTCCTGCAACAAAAGACTGAAACCTCAGACACGAGGGTTTGAGGGAACCTGACTCTCCTAACGGCACGCTCAGCTCCATGCTTGTTTCTACCAAATCCTATAGATCACAGAGCTTGAAGATTCTTCCCCAGAAAGCTCAATTCAGAAGTCTTAAAAACTGTGCCAAACCAACTTTGGTTCTATTCTACCACACAAATGTGCTTCTCCTCTGCCAGCTGGACTCTGCCCTAAAACCCAGAGAAAACCCCTGGAATGTCTGCTGTGCAGCGATGATGTCTAGAGGACGCAGCCTGAAGTGGGGTGTCAAGCACGGGACCTTCAGGTTCCCCTCCGCCTCTGACTCTAATTGTGAGAGGTTTCACTGGGTGTTTAAAGGCACGGAATCTTCTCTAGGCCAGGTTTCACCACATGAACATGCTACACATCACAATGGCTTTTAAAAAATGACAACATAACAGGACAAGTAGCAAACTGGAAAATAAAATGTAAAGCTTACAAAACCAAAGATCCATTTTTTTTCATATACAAAGACTTTGTATAAATCAGCAGTTCTCAACCTGTGGGTCGCGCCCCCTTTGTAACAACGAAAATATATCCTGCATATCAGATATTTACATTACGATTCATAATGGTAGCAAAATTACAAAATTGTGAAGTAGTAACTAAAATAATTTTGTGGTTGGGGGTCACCACAACATGAGGAACTGTATTAAAGTGTCGTGGGGTTAGGAGGCATTAGGAAAGTTGAGAACCACTGGTATAAATCAGTAAGAAATGGTTGAGCCCATCAAAAATAGGCAAAGAACATAAACAGGTCAGCCACCAAAGAAGAAATACAATCAGGCAATTAAGTAGGGACAAAATAAAAGTTTGCTTTGCTAACAGTCTAAGAAATTCAAGAAAAACAGCCATCTGCCTACAGATGGCAGGCCACGAGGCTGAGAAGAGGCTGCGGGTCGCTGGCTGCTGTGACCCTGCCTCTTCTGTTACACCACTGTGCCCATCAACATGGGTGACTTCTCTGTTAAAGCCTCGAGGACGTGCAGAACTTGTGGGAGCTGTTATCCCATCGGGAGGTGTCTAGGGAATCACACACAAGCTGCCTCTCACTGGATGGGAACCTCTGACCTCCTTCCCGCTAACCAGTTAATCATGTTTGGGAATCAAAAGGAAAACACAAAGAGGCCCAGTTTGGTACCAAAGTCTTGGTGGCTCTTGAGCCCTGAGAGTTAAAAGTTGCTGCCAAAGGTGAAAGGTCAGCTTTCAAAACCCTGAGAGAATTTCAAACAAGCAGCCCTTGTCTAGGCAATAATTAACTTTCTGTGCCCTGTGGACATGACCCGTTAGCACACACAGGGGCTCTGTCTGGGCCGCCAGGGCAGGGGGTCCCTGCTGCAGACCACTTGGACATCAGGGTTCAGAGGCTTGTGAGTCAGCGCCAGCTGGAGGTGCCGAGAAGTGTGGGGCTGTGGGCGCTGGAGAAAGACCCCATTGGGCTCAGAGCCCTGCCTGCCCCCAGCCCTTGTGAACTGAAGGCCCATCACAGGGACTTCCCCAGGTCACAGACACCTGGCTGGGGAAATCCCATGTCTGTGTTGTGAACCAAGTCTGTTAAAGACCATGGCCAGCCCAGCATGGCTGGTGTGGGCCCTGGTGAGGTCCCCCCAGGGTGCAGCCATGAGCAGGTCCCTGCTTGATTCAACATCCTGTTTAAGGGCTTCAAACTGTCACTAATTTCATTCTGCACATGGCTGGGCTGGACTTGGCCCCAACTCGCCCTATGGCTCAACGTGGGGCACAGCACATGGCCAGGGGCCTCTGGATCAGAGTAGGGGTAGGCATCTAGCTACAAGGTGGCCCCAAGGGGGCCCCCGTGGTGGGGCATGGGGCCTCAGAGAAACCCCCTGAAGACCCCGTAGACCCTTCCAAAGGCCTGGGGGCCAGAGAGCTGGAGAATGAATGCCACTCTGGCCAGGCAAACCAAAGACCCAGGAGGCCAGAGCTGACCACCGAATGCCACTCTGGCCAGGCAAACCGAAGACCCAGGAGCCCGGGCTGACCACCAGTGGAGGTGGGAGGCCAACCGCCTCGCCTGCTTCCTGTGTGACAATGGCTGCCCCCACCCATCCTGCCTGGTGCAGCACCCCAGTGACAGCACGGGGGTTACCTGGAACTTGTCAGGGTCTGCTCCTCCAGCCTGAGCTACAAAGAGGCCGGCACCAGGCTCCAGCTCTAGGCCCCGCGAGGATCTGGCAAGTGGCATCCTCTGGACCTCCTCGCAGTCCACGTAGAGAGCCACAGAGCTGCTGTCCACGCTGAGTGCAAAGCGGGTCCACTGGCCGACCATGGCGGGGTGGCGGAAGCTCGCAGCCGTGTGGGTCTGAGCCGTGCCCGGCTCTGTGTAGAGCAGCTCGATGTTCTGGTGCCCGCCCTGCACCTTGGAGAGCTTCACACCCACCAAGACCACCGTCTGTGCCGCGTCCGTGATGGCGAACAGCACCCCGGCGTCCTCAGTGGCTGGACGGACGTGGAACAGCAGTGAGAAGTCTCGGAAGAAGGGGCTGGAGACATGGTAGAGGGCCACCTGGCCACTGTTGGCATCTGGTCCAAATCTATAGGCCAGCCCGACCTCAGGGTCCTCGATCTGCACCACTTGTAGGGGTGGGGGATCCCCGAGGAGCTGTAGCAGCCCCACCTCCGTGACAGCATGCTCTGCAAAGAGGGGAGGAACAGCTGGTGAGGCAGCGCACAGGGCAGGGCGGGGACCACGGGGCAGCCTGGGACACAAGCCACGCAGGGCACAAAGGGGATACCGAGTCTGGAGGGCTCACCATGTGCTGAGCAACCTTCCCCCACCATGGCCGCCCACAGCCACCCTGGTTCTCCGGGCCCACTCTATAGATGCACAGTGCAGGGGGCTGTCTCCCTCTGGGCCATTTCCTGCCCCTCCATGAGCTCACAGGCCAGGACAGGGATACCCCAGAGATGGTCATTAGCCATGTAGGGACTAGGGGAGCCAGGGCCAACACCCACAGCAATCAAGGAGCCTGGCACAAGGCCTGGGGCAAACCCCTGACCCCACGCCCCCGCCCACTCTGACCACAGGGCACTGACCGGCCACCTGGTTGCGGGGGTGAAGCTATGGGAATCTCTCCCAAGGTCCCCCTAAGGGTGGGGCATGGGCCAGTGTCTTAGGGCGTGGAGGCCCTCTCCACCCTGCCACCTCTATGCTGAAGCCACAATCATCCCAACTCCAGGGGCCACAGACTGACGCCCACTAGCGCCTCACAGTCTCCCAGGAGGCTTTGCTGTTCTGCCAGGCAATCCATCACATCCCTGCACTTCATTCATTCACTTCATTCATTCCCACCTACACTCAGCCCAACCTCACTGCAACACAGGGTTGCTTGTCCTCCCAGTGTGGTTGCGGTCATGGGCCACCACGGGCTCTCACATGCTCTCACACTACCAGAGCCTTGCGGCAGCATGACCCAGGCTGGGGACACTTGAGTTCTCACCCCTCATTTCTTGCCTTCCCTGGGAGACTGGAGGCCGTCATGGGAAGACATGGGCCCTCTGTTTGTGATGCCTTGGGGCCTGAGCCTACTCCCCCAGCTGAGGTGTCGGGGGCAGGGCCACCTCTGCATCCAGGGAGTTCACTGCCAGCACAGAAGGGGCACCTGCTCATGAAGGGGCCTTGCTCACTGGAGACGTCCTGCCACCCCCACCGTATGGGTAGAGCCTGGACTTTGGGGCCATAGTCTGGGCCAAGGGAACCACACCAAGGCCTTTCTCCCAAGACCCCTATAGTCTGGACACTGCTTTTAACAGAAGGTGGGACAGTCACACAGGACCCCTGTGCAGAGGGCAGGCTCTGCAGGTGGGCCCGTGGCCAAGAGCTCTCCTGGGGAGAGGCTTCTGACGTGTGGGCGTCCTAAAGAAGGCAAGGGGGTGGCTGGGGAGCATGTATGTGTATCTACAGTGTGCATATGTGCATTTGTGCGTGCACATGTGTACGCACACTGTGCTGTCCTGACGTGGGGCTACCAGGGGCGGAGAATGGAAGAAGTGCTTCATAGGGCAAGTTGCATCTCTCTGCTGAGAACAAAAAATGGAAACAGAGGGAGAGACTTAGAGCTCCCCACGCCTGGGGACGTGGCCTGGAGTCCCAGTTGCCCCAAAGGCCCCTCTGAAGGGCTATTGACCACGTGAAGAAACAAACACCTTGATGAAAGTAAATAGGGGGGCAATCACATAAAGCAAGTATTGCAACTATGGTTCATAACTGTACTTTTTGTTTTCCACATGATTTAAGAGACAAATACATTTAAAAAATAATTATTATTCTGAAAGCTAGTATTATTGTGACTTTGGTTTGTGACTCCACATTTTTCTACACAATTTAAGAAGCTAAGGCATTTAAAAGAAGTATTTTTTGTTTTGGGGTACCCAATGTAATTAAGAGACAAAATAACCAAAAGGCATGGGAAGAGCTGTGAAGGAAGTGACATAGTGAGACAAAAAAAAAAGGAAAAGAAAAGAATACATTAAGCAAAAACTGATAAAACTGAGAGGAGAAACCGACAGTTCCACAGTGAGGGTGAACTCTTCCCACCCCACTGTCAACAATGCACAGAAGAACCAGAGAGCAAAGAAGAAACAAAGAACTTGGCTCGGCGCCTGTGGCTCAGCGGACTAAGGCGCCAGCCACGTACACCTGAGCTGGTGGGTTCGAATCCAGCCTGGGCCTGCCAAACAACAATGACGGCTGCAACCAAAAAATGGCCGGGTGTTATGGCAGACGCCTGTAGTCCCAGCTACTTGGGAGGCGGAGGCAGGAGACTTGTTTGAGCCCAGGAATTGGAGGTTGCTGTGAGCTGTGATGCCACAGCACTCTACCCAGGGTGACAGCTTGAGGCTCTGTCTCAAAAAAAAAAGAAACAAACAAACAAAGAACTTTACCAATGTGACAAACCAGCAGACCCAACATATACCCCCCCCCCCGCATTCCACACACACCACACATTCTCTGAGGGCACATGTGACTCTTCCCAGGAGAGGTCATTCCTTAGGCCACGCATTAAATAGGTTATAAAAGGCAGGTATCATACAATGTATGTTCTCAGACCACAGCAATGAAGTGAGATGTCAATAAAAAAAGTACAACCAGAAAATTCACAAATTTGTGTAAATTAAATAACACAGTTACACAACCAATGGGTCGAAGATGAAATCATTATGGAAATTAGAAAATAAAGATGAATAAAAATGAAAACAAAATGTATTAAAGTAACAGGATGCAACAAATCAGTGCCAAGGGAGGACCTGTAGCTATAAACACTCACAGTTCTCCATACAAGGTGACCAGGATCAGAACAGCAAGCCACACCCAAAGCTGGCAGAAGAAATAATGAACGTTAGAGCAGCGATCAGCGAAACAGCGAACAGAAAAACAACAGTTGAGAAAATCAATGAAAGCAAAAGTCAGGCCTTTGAAAAGGCTAACAAAATTGACAAATCTTTACCTAAGAAAAAGAGGGAGAAAATTCAAATTACTAAAGTCAGAAATGGAAGTGGGGATGTTACTCCTACAAAAACAAAAAGGAATATAATACACACTGCAATAATTATACACTAACAACTTGGGTGACCTAGATACAATGGACCTAGAAACAAAACCTATTGTGAAGAAATAGAAAACTGAACAGAGCTTACAGCCAAGCCAGTAAGAAGACTGAGTCAGTAATTTTAAAAAATCTCGGGCTGGGCACAGGGGCTCAGGCCTGTAATCCCAGCACTCTGGGAGGCTGAGGTGGGCAGATCACTGAGTTCACAACTTCAAAACCACCCTGAGCCACAGTGAGACCCCCACTCTAAAAATAGCCGGTGTGGTTGCGGGGACCTATAGATCAGCTGCTCGGGAGGTTCAGGCAAGAGAATCATTTGAGCCCAAGAGTTTGAGGTTGCTGTGACCTATAACAGTATGGCACTCTACCGAAGACGACAAAATGAGACTCTGAGGGGAGAATATGCTCTAACTTATTTCATGAGGTAGGATTATCCTGATACCAAAGCCAGACAACGTCATTTGGAAACAAAATGAAACAACACTGCAGTCAGGTATCCTTATAAACACTGATGCAAAAATTCTCAATGAAGTGCAAGTAAATCGAATTCAGCAGCAAACTAAGATTATACACCATGATCAAGTGAGATTTATTCCTAGGACACAAAGACAATTTAACATACAATTAGCATAATATGCCCCATCAGCAGAATGAAGGAACAAACTACATGATCATCTCAACGGATGCAGAAAAGGCATTTGACAAAATTCAACATCCTTTCATGATAAAAACACTCAACTACCTAGCAATGGAGGCAAACTACTTTAACACAATAAAAGCCACATATGAAAAATCCACAGCAAGATCAGATTCAACAGTGAAAGGCTGAACGCTTTTCCTCTAAGATCAGCATTAAAGCAGAGGCGCCTACTTTGCCACTTCTCCTCAAAACAGTGCTGAGAGTCCTAGTCAGAGACAATAGGCAAGAAAAAGAAATAAAAGGCATTTGAATTAAAAAGGGAGAAGTAAAAGAATCTCTGGATCTGATCTGCTATGCAGAAAACTCCAAGATTACACACACACCAAAGAAACCCTGTCAGAACTAACTTGAGAATTCAGCAAAGTAGCAGGACACAAAATCAAGACTCAGAAATCATCTGAAATGAAAATTATTGAAATAATTCCATGTCTAATATCATCAGAAGCAAAATGCTTAGGGAATTAACTTCGAAAACTGCAAAACTTACCAAAAAAAATTAAAGAAGATACAAATAAATTGAAATCCACATGACGTTCCCGTATTAGAAGACTTAATATTGAGATCCTCATGTAAGTCTACAGATTCTATGAAACCTCTACTGAGATCTCAGTGTTTTTTGCAGAAATACAAAAACTCCAAAAAAATTCTGTAAGATTTATATGGAACCTCAAAGAAATCCCTCAAAGCAACAGTCAAAACACTCTTGAAAAAGAAGAGCAGAGCTGGAGGATTCCACTTCTTAATTTTAAAAACTTAGAGTGAAGCTACAGTAATCAAAACAGTGTGGTCTTGGCATAAAGACAGACACACAGATAGACGGAATAGGATAGAGAGCCCAGAAACAAGCCCTCAAGTGTGTAGTCAAATGACTTTCAGCAAGGGGCCTGTATCACTCAAAGGGGAAAGGACAGGCTTGCCAACCAATGGTGCTGTTCAAACTGGATGTCCACATATGAAAGAATAAAGTTGGACCCTTACCTCACACCATGAACAAAACTCAAAATGGATCAGAGATCTAACTATAAGACCTAATGCTATAAAACTGCTATAAGAAAACAGAAGGCAGGGCAATGCCTGTGGCTCAGTGAGTAGGGTGCTGGCCCCATATACTGGGGGTGGCGGGTTCAAACTCAGCCCTGGCCAAACTGCAACAAAAAAATAGCCAGGTGTTGTAGAGGGCACCTGTAGTCTCTGCTACTCTGGAGGCTGAGGCAAGAGAATTGCCTAAGCCCAAGAGCTGGAGGTTGCTGTGAGCTGTGATGCCATGGTACTCTACCAAGGGCGACAAAGTGGGTACCAAGGGCCCTTTCTAAAAAGAAAGAAAGGAAAAAAAAAGAAAACAGAAGGCAAAGCTTCACAACATTTAATTTGGCAAAGACTTCTTGGACGATGCTCCAAAGATGTGGGAAATAAAAGAAAAACCAGGCAAACTGGATTTCATGAAAATTTCAAAAACATTCGCATCAAAAGGTACTGTCACTAGAGCAACCCACACAATGAAAGAAAATACTTGCAAATCATATATCTGAATAGAGATTAATATCCAGAACACAAGAAGAACTAAAATTCGACAACTGAACACCTTGATTCAAAATTTGGAAAAGGATTTGAATAGATGTTTCCCCACATATACAAACAGCCAGTAAGCACATGAAAAGATACTCTATCTTTAGAGAAATGCAAATCAAAACTACAATGGGATACCACCTGACACCCATTATGGTGGCTACTACCAAAAAAGCCCAGGAAAATGTCAAACATTGGCGAGGATGCAGGTAAACCAGAGCTGGCAGGAAGGAGAACAGCACAACTACTATGAGAAACAGTATGGAAGTTCCTCAAAAAATTAGAAATAGAATTATCAAATGATGCTGCAACTCCAGTTCTGGGCATGTGCCCCAAAGAGCAGAAAACGGTCTCAAAGAGAGATCTGTACATCCACGTTCACAACAGCGGCATTCACATCAGCTAAAGCTTGGAAGCAACCCAAGTGTCTACTAACTGGCTGGATCAGCAGAAAGTGGTCCACTCACAGAACGAAGCATTGTGCAGCCTAAAAAGGAGTGAAGTCATGACACACGCCACCACATGAACACGACGGCAGACATCACGCTCACGGAAGTCAGAAAGGGACAAACGCCATCTGATTGCACGTGTATGAGGTTCCTCAAGTGATCAAATATAGAGGCAGAAAGCAGGCTGGTGACTGCCAGGGCCACAGGAAAGCAGGGATGGGGGCCTTTGTGATTAGAGGGACAGTCCTCTGTTTGGGAAGGTGGAAATGTTCTGGAGGCGGAGGGAGGCGCTGGCTGCACAGCACTGCTACGCGCTTACCGCCCCTGACCTGCACACCCAAAAGTGGCTAAGATGATGAATCTGAGCTTACCTGTATTTTACCACTACTAAGAAAAAAATTTGAAAATAAACCCTGACTTCCCCGTGACAGAAGGATGGGCAGCTCATTCTCCAAAGGCAGAGAGGGTATGGAGGCCCAGGGGGTGGTGGTGCTCCTTCCCTCATCCAGGTGAGGACTGACCCTGACTGCACAGCGTCCCACCCCCAGCCTCCCCCAGAGAGGGGGGACAGCCCCTGCAGACGCTGGCAGCCTCGATGTGATGGGAAGGTCAAGGAAATGAGCAGGGCAGAGAGCCCACCAACGGGGGGACTGCCTGCAGGGCACACATGTGGTAAGAACTAACACCACAGTGGATGAGGACTCATGCAGTTCAGTAGCGCAAACCCCAAATAACTCCTAAAATTCAACAACCTGATTCAAAAATGGGCAAAAGACCTGAAACGACATTTCCCCAAAGGGGATGCACAAACTAGGAACAGGTGCTCAGGGTCAGCAGGCATCCAAGAGAGGCCAGCCCAAGCCTCAATGAGCATCGTCTCACACCTGCTGGAATGGCTGCTATCTGAGAGACAGAGGCGGCTGGTGCTGGGGAGGAGGACCGCGGTGGGAATGTAAAATGAACAGCCATTGGGGATGTTCCCCTGACCCAGTCATCCCGTTTCTGGGTGCACATCTAAGGAGAGCACGTCAGGATCTCTGACAGGGACACCTGCACCCCACATTCACTGGGCAGCGCTCACAACAGCCAGGACAGAATTGGCCTCAGGGTCCAAAGGTGGGTAAAGGGATGAAGGCACCGTGGGGAGCACAGGGGAGCACTACTCAGCCTCACAAAAGCCGGGGCAATCCTGCCACGTGTGACACACCAGTGAGTCTGAAGGACCTTGTACCATGTGGAAGAAGGCAGGCAGGCCTTCCACTTGCGCGATCTGACGCAGTCTCGCAGACACACTGGGCAGAAGAGGTAAGTTCAATCATGCGGGAGGCGTGAGTTCTGGGGCTGTGATGTTCGGGGAACTGCTGTCCTAGCCCCGCGAGGCACCCAGGGTAAAGCTCCAGTGTCCTCACCACACTCAAGAAGCTATAACCAGTTGAAGTGGTGGATGTTAATCAGCTTAACTGTGATGTGTGTGTCAGTGTACACACATACATACGGAATCATCCTATTGTATTCTTTCAATTTACACACAATTTAAAATATGCAAAAGGAAGAGCAGACAGCCGGGGAGCGGAGCGCCATGCTCCTCCTCCTGGGCATCTGGTTACTGCAGAACCCCAAGACAAGCGCCCCAGTCCCCTACACCCCCAGATGATCTTGTGGGCAAAGGTTAGCACTGCGGCCATTCTCACCCATCTGGGGAGATGGGGCATCTGCAGGGAGCTCAGCCAGCGTTGTCCAGAAAATGTGTGTAGATTGCCAAAATGTGAGAGATAAATGTGAGCACTCTTACATGGAAGAGGTCTTGCCTCTTTCTAATCAAAGTTAAATAGAAACCTTAAGTTAACTGAAGTGTTTTAAGGATCAGGACATTTTCTAATCTCCTCCGTTTAACTCAAGAAGCCAGGTGCAAGCGCCACAGTAAGAACAGCTGTGCTAGTGTCCTCCCACTGACCCCTGGGGCACCTGGCGGGCTGCTACTTCCCAGGAGGACAGAGGGTCCTGCAGGCTGTGGGGCTCAGCCTCACCTGACCCCCACTTCCTGCTGAGTGCCATGGCCCATGTGTGCCGGACTGCCTCCTGAGTACCCCAGCAGCGTCTGTCCGCCCGGTCTGTCCTCCCCACCCTCCCCGTGATACTGCCTGCAATATTGAGGTAGACACTGCTGCCCCTGGTGCCCACCCACCATCCATCCTTGTCCAGCACCTATGTAATGCCTCAAAGCAACCTTGAACCAGGGTGCTGGGACCCGTCCCGGCCCCCTTCTTGCCAGCCATGAGGTTTTCACTGACCAGGCGGAACATGGCCTCCCGGGCCAGGTGCTCCTGCCTGTGGGAGCTAGGGACGACACCACAGCAGCAAGTGTTTGCAAAGGCACGGGAGGGTCCTATAGTGATGCTCCGCAGCCCCACTGACCCCACCAGCATAGCCTGGAGGGCTTCGCAGAGGCAGCGGGATCCAGAGCAGCAGGAGCCTGCACCCTAACTCTCTCAGCAGCTGCAAGAGGGACCAACCCCCTGCTGGCCCACTAGGAGACGCTGGGCAGGCAGAGAAGAGTAACCCAGATGTAGCCCCACCCCCCATGGGGACTCATTGCCTCTGTCTGTAGCCTCACAAGCCCACAACACAACCAGACCCTCCATGGGGTCTCTACTGCCTGCTGCCCGAAGGCTGGATCCCACAGTGCCCCCACCATAAGCTGCACCTGTGACCCCACGTCCCAGGACCAGCCCCCTCTACACGCTCCCCTGGGGAGCAGAGGAAGAGCTGCAGGAAGGGGTGCAGGGCGGGGAGCAGTTTTGGAGCAGGGAGGACCCGAAATGGGTGCCTGTGTGCTGTGGATAGGCCTTAGGGGGACACCAAAGCCCTGGCCCCACCCCAACCACAGGTGTGCAGAATCCCTGGCACACACCCCCCACCACTGCCCTGGGTCAGTGAGGACTTAAGTCCCAGGCCTGGGGGCCGCAAGCTCTGCCCCCAGGCCTAGAGCCCTCAGCCTCCGCAGACGCTAAATGCCTTTTCCCAGCCCTTAATGCCCCACCAGGGCTTTACCCTCTCCTACCCCTTACATGGTGGTATATCCAGTCCAACACAGGGCCCAGTGGGACTGGGGATCACACTGGAGCAAAGGAGCGTGGGTGGTGGGGGGCAGGCCCCTCCTCAGCCAGGCCAGGGGACACCCACCTCTGCCCTGAGGGGACACGGTCCTGACTCCCTGACTCCCCCAGAGCTCGGCGGGGACACAGCCCCTTTAAGCTGGCTGGGCTCTACTAATATGTCCAGATGTTCAGTGAAAAGGCCCCTTCAGGCCACGAAGCCCCAGCCAGCTGTAGTCAGGGAAATTCCTTGCCCAATCCCACGCAGCCCTGCCTGGGCCTCTCCTGGCCTATACCATTCAAAGCCAGGCCGGCTGGGCAGGCAGGGCCAATGGGCCTCTCTGTTCCCCACAGCCGGTCTCCATGGGCTCCCTGGCTCCTGGGGGGGAGGACCAGGTGGGCTGTGCTCCAGCAGCCACTTAAGGGCTGCCCTGCCCCACACGCTAAGTCGGACCAGGGCTCGGCCACTGGGGCTGCTCTGGGGATGAGAGAGGAGCCCCCAGGCTGACAGCCCTGGGCGTGGCCCTAGCTGCCCACCCTCAGCCAGAGTCTGGCCCAAGCTTTTAGGGCAGAGCCACAGGGCCCTCCACCCCTATAGATGCCAGGCCCTCCCAGAGCAGGCCCTGCTTATCTCCTCCTCTGCCTGGACACCAAGCCACCCCTCTGTCCCTCAGGCCTCAGACACAGCACCACCTCTAAGCAGCCCTTTTCACCCACCAGCCCCTCAGGCGCTGTCTCTTGAGGTTGGACACTGCCTGTCACTTTCACCCGCCCCTGCTCTGCCTGTGGCCCCTTCTGTCCCCAGCTCCGGTGCAGGGTCTGCAGAAGCTCAGGCCTTTGCCTGCAAGGGACCTCCCAAGTGCCCTCAAGGAGGCATTGACGAAGTTCCCACTGCAAACACCCATCTTGGGGTCCAGTGCAGCCGCCCACTCCCACCAGCCCAGCTCCAAAGCCCAGGGCCCAAGGGTCAAGGCCACTTCCCAGTAGTAGCTCAGGGAAGAAAGCCAGACAGGAAAGGACACCCTTGCCCTCCCTGGGGGGGGCCACACAGTTGCAGAGAGCAGAGAAGAGAGAAAAGGAAGAAGGCACGGCCCAAGGCCCAGGGTGCAAATGGAGGCCCATCCCCACCGCCAGGCCAGCCACAGTGACAGGCTATGTAGTGGCAGGGGCACTGCAGGGAGGCTGTGTGCTCCCCTGCCCAGGTGCACAGGTGCAAGAAACCGAGGGCTCCCCAAAAACCTCACTGGCCCCTTCCCTACAATCTCAGAGCCTCCTGCAAAGCCAATGTCTTCTCCCTACACTGTCACACCCTGCAGCCTCCCAGCCCACACAGCTGGCTGCACAGGAGGAATGCCAGACAGCACAGCTTGGTGACCAGAGCCAGGGAGAAGCAGCCAGAACCCAATGGGGGTCCCAGCTCCTGTGGGCAGCCAGGTTGCCACCATGTGCCTCAGTTTCCCCTGCAGAGCAAGCACTGAACCCACTAAGATTCTGGGCCAGCGGGTTCTCCCCTGCAGGGGCCTCATGGCCCACCCTCTGCCCCCTGAGGTGCAGGGCCCTGAATGTAGAGGCTGTGGCTCCTGGGCTTATGTAGAAAGGGCTGACCTGGCTCATGGCCCCGCTGAGCTTACCTGACGAAGCAAGAGGGGTGGGTGGGGGGACGGTGGCCCCCGTTACCTGCAGCCGGCCCAATGAACACGCAGTACCCGTGCTCCTGGGCCGGGAGGGTGGCACAGGCCACAGGCAGCTGGCCCCCGTGCAGGTGGCTCCAGCATGCGTCCTCCAAGGCCTCGCAGAACTGGCGGCAGGGTGGAGGGGCGGGTGGCGGGGCTGGGCCGCATGGAGGGGCCAGCAGCAGGCAGAAGAACCAGGCCAGGAAGGGGTGGCAGTGTGTCTGGAGGAGGCCCCTCCACGCCTGTGCAGCGGCCTGCACCTCCTTGCTACTCTGTTGCTGGAGGTGGTTGGGCATCCAGGAGTGTTTGATGCCCAGACTGCCACAAGCGGGCAGGGAGGGCAGCAGGGGTAGGCAACGGCCAGTCCCAGGAGGTGCAGAGTGATTAGCAGAGTCAGCGGTGGGGGAAACCCAAGCCCCGCCATCCCAAATTAAAGCGGTGACTGCTGTTTGAGACCATGAGCCCAGAGAGTCAGAGAAAACAGCAGCGCGTGTGCCCAGGGAGCCCATCACCAGGGGATGGAGAAGCGGCGTGTGCCTGTGGGCGTCAGGGTGCTGCTGGCTGGGACCAGCTGCCACAGGTGAGAATCCTCGGCCATCCAGATCCTGCAGCCACCCCAGAGGCTGCCAACTTCCCCAGGGAAGAGCCCCGCCGGGAGTGGCAGAGAGAGACGTTCTACCTGGGGACAGGGGTGACACTGAGGGCCCTCTGAGCAGTGCCTGGGACCAGCCCCATAAGGAGGTGGATGGAGTGGGTGCAAGCAGACTTGCAGCCCCAGTTGTGTGGGTGCCTGGAGAGCTCAGGGCACCACTGCTCGGCGGGAGAGTGGTCTCGTCTTCCCGGGGGGTGCTGGAGGGCTCAGGGTGGGTGGAGGCCTCAGCAGCTGGTGTCTTCCCATGGGCAGCAACACTCTGGGTGGGGGCTGTGTCATCCCACAGCTGTACAAAGTTCCGGATGCCCTGGGCCACATTCAGAATCTTGGCTCCAACTCCAGCGATGTTCTCGTCCCTCCTGTCAGGGCTCGAAGTAGCAGGGGTGGTGGGGGGCCCAGTCCAGCCACCTTCCAACAGCTCCAGGGGCAGCTCAGGGCTGGTGGGGGCTGCCCCTTGCTCTGTGGGGCCATGCCAGGGGGCCGCGTGTGTAGTGGGCTGCACAGGTGGGCGGCCCTGGGGCTCAGCTGGGGTAGCTGCGGGGCTGGTAGCTTTAGACCAAAGCCAGTCCAGGCCCAGCAGGTCAGCCCTGGCGGCTGAGAGACAGCAGGTGAGCAGCACCAGGCTCAAGCGGCCGCTGGGGTCCGGAGCCATCAGTCTGTGTGCACAGGCAGGCCGGGGCGGCCAGCAACAGCTGGGTCTGCCCTGAAGGAGGGGCCACCAGGATCCGCCCTCCTGCCCACGCTAGAGCAGCCCTCCTGCCTCCCTCCCAGGAGCTCTTCCTTCTACCTTCTGTCCCTGCAGCAGGGACTGGAAACAAGTGGACGCAGGTAACCAGCTCCTCAGAACCTTTAACCCTTCCTTCCCCACACCCCCAGGGCAGGCTCAGAGAGAAGGGGACTTTGTCAAGAACGCCCAAGCAGAGCCCCAGACTCGCTCCACTGGGGGCTGGAGGAGGCAGGAAGGCTGAGTCTTTGCTGGAGGTTAGGGGGTTCTGGCTGAGATCCTGGACCTCGGAGACAAGGGCAATGGCCCCAGCCCTGCTCCTCCTCCCACCTAGAATTTCCGGAGAGCCTGGCCTGGAGCAACTGCTGTGTGATGAACCTGGAGCTTTGGAGTTCTCCTGCTGCCACCATGCTGAACCCCTGGCCCCACGC
The DNA here is from genome assembly GCA_963573935.1 of Arctocebus calabarensis. Lineage (NCBI taxonomy): Eukaryota > Metazoa > Chordata > Mammalia > Primates > Lorisidae > Arctocebus > Arctocebus calabarensis. The sequence continues at coordinate 21,601 of CAUYON010129327.1, forward strand.
TGCTCCCAGCCTTCTCCACTTTTTACCCTTTCCCCCGACACCGGCTGTGCTAGTTAGAAACTCCCTCTGGGCCACCCACTCTGTGCCAGGGTTCTGTTGGTGTGGCCCGGTCCCATGGGCATTTCTAAATAATTGTTGGGAATTGCTGACCAGGACAAAATGCAGAGTCAGCTGCATATCCACACAAGGGCAAAAGGAGACAAACCGGACTCGTAGGACTCATGGTGCCTGTGCACAGGGCCTGTGGTGCCGCCAGAGCCTCTAAGCTCTCAGCCACCCCAGATCCCTGCCCACAGCCCAAGTGCCCACCCAGAAGCTGCCTCTGCTGGTGGCAACAAGGCTGGGATAGGGTTGGGGGAGCCTGGGCCCGTCATTACCAGGCCCAGTACCCGATGTCCCTTCAGGGCCTGTGTCCCAGGGAGGAACCATTTCCAGGGAGCTGCCACCACTCTACCAGGAAAGTTCACCAGGCTGGGCTGTGGCTGGACACTCACACCACATCAGACCCTTCCCTCACTAATTCTGGGATCGCACTTCTGTCAAAATCCTAAAGGCACTGCCACGGGAATGCCAGTCTGCAGAGACTGCTGCATGGTCTCAGCAAGGCCCATCCCGCCCAATACTGCCAGCCCTCTTCCCACAGGGCCCCACAGGGCAGGGTCAGTGCCCTGTACCCTCAGCACTGTAGCCCGGCAGGTGGGAGCCGACATACATCAGCCCAGAAAACCACCTTCAGGATAGAATGTCCCAGTTGTGGCCCTGGGGCCCACAGCAGCATCGAGACTTCTACCCAGCCTCACGGCATGGATTTGGGCATCTCCAGGAGTCTGCAGACGTCCCCACACCTGTGTGACCTGCGCAGAGCGGCATTCAGGAGCCACGGCTGGTGCTCAGGGACAGCTTTCAACTGAGCAGCAGCAGCATCCCATGCCAGGATAATCACAGGTCAGGGTACACAACAGGTGTCCACTGGGGTCCCCTCCCACCCCGCTGCTCGGTGCCCCTGGCTCTGAGTGAGGACAGAAGGCAGCCACAAAGCCAGGAGAAGCAGCAATCGAGCCCTGTGCTCCGCAGGGTACTCCCCAGATAGGCAGAGGGGCTGGGACTCTGGGTCTAGTCAGAGGGGACCCAAGCGGTTCAGTCCAGGACTGAGCAAATGTCTCACCCTAGTGCTGCTGCCAAGCATCAACTCGTGGAGCCTCAAGACAGTGATGTCCTCCTCAGCCTCAGCTTCCCCATCAACAGAAGCATCTAGTTGGACAGGAGCAAGTTCTCTCCCATCCAGAGCATTCCATGGATTCGCACCCCAGCAGGGCTATGGGTGCAGTGTGAGCACCCGCCAAATTCCCCTCAGGCCCAGAAAACCCACACGCAGCCTGGGTGTCAGCCCACTACCATGAAGAAACTGCCACCAGAGATGGGAGGGCCTGGCCAGAGGGAATCCAGGCAGTGTGCTCAAGGCACCCGGGCTCACCCATGCATGCACACACGGACTCACATTTTCACACCTACAGTTTTTACCAACACAGCTACACTACAGCCCACGAGCGCTCCATAGGCACCATCCCCTCTGCTGCTGTGTAGCCCAGGCTGCAGCCCCGGGCTGGGGTTGGTAACAGCCAGAGCAGCTGTGATGGAACAGCTCTGCAATGCGTCCCCACCTGTCCCAAGCACAGAACACCAAGGTGTCATCCATCGACCGTGTCCAAACACAGGGCAGGCTGTGTTGTCTGGGCTCAGAATTCATGTTCCAAAGAGCTGAAGCCCATGTCAGCTTGTAAGGATGGAGCGGGCCACCACATGCAAACATCTGTGTCTCAGCGAGGCGCTGCTCCCAAAATTAATCTCCACAATGCTTATAATTATCTCAGAAATGCCCAGAGAGTAGTTTATTTGCTTAAAAACATGCTGCCCCTGGTGTGATTTTATGCCTAAATGTGTTTCCTACTAGAAAAATCTCAGTACAGAAATTGCAAAGTTCCCTCCACCCCCACAAGTTGGGAGGGATCTGAGCTCCAGAATGTCTGTGGTGGGCACCGCGACTCTCTCAGGGGATACCCCCAGTCCCAGGTGGCTCTGGACACACAGTCACTCTTGTGCTTGACCTTGAGGCTCCCACCTGTTCAACTGATTCCTGGGCACATCCAGGTGGGAGGAAGCAACCGCGGCCGCTCCACCCCCAGGACTCAGGTCGAAGGAAGCACCCAGCAAAAGTGCGGACTGTGCCAGCCTCCTCACACATATGCACACGCATGCTCACTCCCACATGCACACATGTACATGTGTGTGCTGACACGACCAAGCACACCCCATGCACGTTCACCTCCATACATACACAGTGTACATCTGCACATGATGGAGCCGTGGCACACAGTGTCTCCTGGGTCAGGGAGCTGAGAGCCTAGGAGTCCCCAAACCCGCCTCAATCACCAGCCATTCCCACACTGGGGCTGTCTGCAGCTGAGCGCCCTCCTGAGGAGACAGGGCAGCCCCGTGAAGCCCAAGGACCCCCTGAGTGGAGTAGCCACCTGGCCCTGTGGACCCTGAGGGTGCTGCCCCCATCACAGAGCACAGTGCAGCCTCCCGCAGGACTTAGGAGTCTCCGGTGCATATGAGGAGACTCGGTACTATGTTTCCAGAACGGCCAGGGGCAGAATCCACCTGACCAAGGACACAGGCGCCAAGAAGTGCCATGCCCACGCTCTAAGAGGAGCCGCCCCCACCCAGAAGTTTCCACCCCCTCTTTGATGCTGAGCTGTGCCCCTGCCTCCCCGCCAGGGCCTGTTCTGTCTTGTTAGCCCATCTGGTTGGATTCCTGAATAATGTGGTCGTTTATTTTCACCTATGAAAAACACCAACGTGTGAATAGCGGAAACTGGCTCACTTCAGGGCCAAGAGGTGAGTCGTGCTCAGGACTGAGGCTCAGCTGTGAGATGCCTCCAGGAGCAACACCTGGGTGCCCATTGCGTGGCAGCCCCGGCCAATGGATGGGGCTGCTTGGAGTGGGCCCTGAGGCAGCCCACACCCTGGCTCCGAAGGCTGACCAGGACATGACAAGGGAGAAGCATTCCGATGCCTGAACCTCCTCCACCCCATGGACACCTGCCTAAGCCAGGAATGTCCTGTACAGGCCCTCGGGCCAGGCTCTCACTCTTGCACTCCCCAGGGAGTAGGGCCTCTCCTGCACAGGTTACTGCCCACTCCTCACCAGGGCCATCCCGCCAGCCACCACCCTGCCTGTAGAGTGATCTGCCCCCGCCTGGACTCTGTGGCTGGAGGTGGCCGCACTAGAAGAGGCCAGCAGTCAGGGCCCCTGGGCACCTGGCCTCCCTGGTGCCCCCGTGCCCCGAGAAGCTTGCTGGCCCTGCTACCGAGCAAAACCGAAGGCCTTGGTGGCAGAGGGAGCATGGCCACATTGGTCTGATCCAGAGCAGTGAAGGCTTCTCTCTGTGTCCCAGACCCTGTATTCAGGACAAGGCCTGCCTGGCTCTGCCCCAAGCTGAGCCCCAGCCTCTCCCAGGCTGTGTTGTCCCTGTAGCCTGGCAGAGCTCCAGGGCCACCAGGTGGGGATCCAAATTCCTCCACTGGGGTATTTTGGCTCCTAAATAAATGCTGAGCACTGCCTGGCTCCTAGCGGGGCCCAAGGGTCACAAAAAGCACAGAGGAGCTCAGTCCTCCCTAGGGGCCCTATGAGGCCCAGACCCTCCAGGCTGCAAGGCACCTTTCCAGTGAGGTCTGCCAACTCCACCTCTGGACAGGGGCGGAGATGTCAGGCCAGCACCAGGCTCTCAGCAAAAGGCTGGACCCAAACCCAAAGAAGTAGCAGATAAAACCAGGCTGTGGGACGCTCCAGCCACATGCCCAAGGCCTGCTGGAAAAGGCGGGGGAGGGGCTGCACCGCCTTGACCACCAACACAGTGTGTGGTCCCAGAGCTGTCCAGGCTTGCCAAAAAGAGACACTGCCCAACGCTGGAACACATTTGAATACGGCCTATTTAGGAGAGGATGGACAGAATCACTATGGACTCAGAGCATATCCTGGTTCTCAGGAAACAGCACTGGAAGCCCCACAGGGCCAGGGTGGAAACACCGCAGCTGATTTTACCAAGAAAAACTACGTGTGTCCCAGCATCAGATGTACAAGCGTGTGCATGTATATGGTGTGTGCACATGTGTGTGGCCGTGTCCATACATGGACATCTGTGTGTGTGGACAGCATCTGTGTGCATGTTGTGTACATGGAGACGTGTGCACTTTGCACACAAAAGAGACTCGTGTGTGGATAAGCACACATGTGAGCACAGGTGCAGGTGCACAGGCATGTGTGTGGACATGAACATGGATGGGAGAGAAAGGGAGCATCTAGAAGTCTCTCAGAGTTAACTAGTGAGTATGGGGCAGGATGTGCCCGGGCGTCACTGGCGATCCCATCACTCCCATGCAGTTGAAATGCTATGATGTGAAGTTCATAGAGAATGTGGGGTTTCCTCCTGAGGGCCTCTCAGCAGCCCCCAGCTTCACCCTGGGGAATGCAGGGGACTTAGCAGAGGATGGGAAGAAATGCTCCTTGGACACCAATCCCTGTCCCTGGGTGCCTGCCAAGCCTTCGAAGCCACCTGGCATGGAGCCGAAAAGAGATAAGGAGACACGTGCGGCCAGCTGTCACCTGTCCAGTGCTGCAGCAAGGACAGACAGGAGGAGCTGGCGAGGGCCACTCGAAATCAAGGGAAATAAAGTCACTAAGGCAAAACAAAGGATCTGAAAGTGTGCTGGGTGGACTGCAGACTCTAAGACAGCGATTTTTAACAAGTGCACTGTGGCACCCTGGTGTGCCTGAGGGGATCATAGGTGTGCCATGAAAATTTTTAAAATCATTAATTAAATTGTTTTTAAAAGAAGTTCAAAGCACAGTAAGTATATTCTTTTTTTTTTTTTTTTTTTGAGAGAGGCTCACTATGTCACCCTCCGTAGAGTGCTGTAGCATCTAGCATCACAGCTCACAGCAACCTCCAACTCCTGGGCTTAGGCGATTCTTTTGCCTCAGCCTCCCAAGTAACAACTCCTGGCTATTTTTTGGTTGCAGCTGTTATTGCTGTTAGGCAGGCCCGGGCCCAGCTTGAACCCCCCAGCCTTGGTGTATATGGCTGGCGCTCTACTCACTGAGCTATCAGTGCTGAGCCATCACTTTTTTTTTCTTTTTCACTTTAAAAAAATATCAACATAATTTAAGTCTGCCATGGAAGTTTAACTATAGGTTCAAGTGTGCCGGTTGAAAAAACACTGCCCCCAAAAGACCATCCATGTTCTAACCCAAAACAAGGTAGAATTTTTTTTTTTCTTTATCCTTCCTCATTTTGGTTAAAGCCTACTGTATCTGCAATAAGATTGCAACGCCTCCTTTTTTCTGTTTTCTATTTGCCTGGACTATAGATGACCATCCCTTCACCTTGAGTCTATATTTATCTTTTAAGGTAAGGTGAGACTCTTGTATGCAGCAGATATCTGGCCTGAGTTTTTGTATCCAGTCAGCCAACCTATGCCTCTTTAGAGAACAGTTTAAACCATTCACATTAATTGAAACCAATGATTAATCTTGAGAAAATCTAGTGGACATTTTTAATCCTTTTGTCGCTGTGTGAGTTGGACTTTGATAAAAAGTTTCTGGATGAGTTTACTTTTGTGTTGGAGGATTACGCTGGTCATTATGGAGACTAGGTCTGAGAATATCCTGGAGAGCTGGTTTAGTTATGGCAAATTTCTTCAACATGTGGATGTCATTAAAGTATTTAATTTCT
>CAUYON010129328.1:0-17340 GCA_963573935.1 Arctocebus calabarensis
TCACCCACAGTAGAGTGCCATGGTGTCACACAGCTCTCAGCAACCTCCAACTCCTGGTTTAGGTGATTGTCTCAGCCTCCTGAGTAGCTGTGACTACATGTGCCCACCACAATGCCCAGCTATTTTTCTGTTGCAGTTTGGCCTCAGCCGGGGCTGGGTTTGAATCTGCTACCCTTGGTATATGGGGCCGGCACCTTACTGAGCCACAGGTGCCGCCCCAGTGGCTCTGATGTTATGAACATCAGTTTGTCAACTGTGTCAGAGAGAGACAGCTACCCAACCACCAGCCTTCCCTGCATCTGAAAGTGGACCTTGTTCTGAAGCTGGAGCATGTCCACCAAACTAAAAGTGTTCTGGAGAGTCAGATCTGGTTCAGGGACTTCACAGGGTCTGGAGGGCAAGTTTGATCCCCCATCTCCAGGAGAGGGAAATGTCACTTCCAGGGTCTCTCTCTAGTACTGAGGGGATGGTCCCAGCAGAGGCTGCTTCCTGAGCCATTCCTGACTCCAGGAACCCATAGTCATGGTGCGGGAAGGGCTCTGGCCTAGTACCTTCTTGCCTGACCCTACAGTAACTCTGTCCCTGACAACCTTCTTCCCTAGTGGTAGCAACCATTTCAAAAGCTTCCTTCTGATCTTGAGGACTGATGCTGGCCTGGCTTTCTCTTGCTCTCTTCTTCCCAATTCTCCTTATCAAGATCTTAAAAATCTGGTTTAATGTTCTGCTTATGGAGCCAGAGGCCCCTTTGTATGCTTTTGAACATTAGGCCCAACTGGGGTCATGTGCCTCGTGGAAATGAAAAAAAGAAGGAAATGGGGCAGGAATAGGTAGAGTCTCACTCTTTGCTACATTACCTGGAAAGCAAAGAGTGAGACCAATGTGCACCAGGCAGCGTGAATTCAGAATGTCTAATGTTCCATTACCTTATCTTGTTGAAAATGTACACTTTCCTCCCAGATTTTGGCACTAAAATGTCACATATGGGGAAGAGATATCAAGGGTGTGTTCCCTGGTTTTTGGTTCCAGGTGACAAAGCACAGTTACTGGTACTAAGACAGTGGAACAAATGAGCAGAACAAGTAGACACAAGTGAGCAAAATGTCAGTTTAGTAAAGCACAGTACACTCCAGAGAAGGAAGACATCTACCTTATCAAGTGGAGAACATCCTGCGTGAGATTTTTTTCCCCTTCATGATAATTTTCCAAATCTGTGTTAAGTGGTGGGGGGAGGGTGGTAATATATTTCCTATTTTTACTGGAAAGGGGTAAAAATTCCTGAACAGAGAGTCCTCCCATTTCTATCACTGTAAATAAATTTCCAGAAGTTGTCATAGTATTTGTAAACTGTGACAAAAGTGGTGAAAATTTTACTGTGTTTATAAAAATGGGTCCCTTAAGGCTATTGTCTGTCACCTTACTTGTATGCATGCTGCAAAGACCCCTTTTTGAGGCCTTGGCCATATCTCCACACTGGGGTCTCTCTACCTCTGAGAGTCACTTTTGTAGAGCAAACATCAGTTCAGTTTTTGAAAGCCTTCCTGAAATGCTTTTCTTTCTTGGTAGCCCACTCTGGTAATTTTGTTCCTGTTATTATGGACAAGGGATCCCCTAGAATCATCTGCCCCTGTCTGTCCTTAGCCCTACAAAACAGGATAAACACAACTTGCAGATATGATTGACATTTGTAGAGTATTTCTTCCGTGTGAGTTATGATTAGAAAAGTATGCAAAATATTTAAAGACATTGTCATATATTCATATATATAGACTATCTCTATGAATTCTATTATGTACTCAAATGCGTGAATACTGGTTATAAGATTTGACACTGTCTACACAGTTGTAGGGGTTTTCTCTGTCATAAATTTCATATAGAGAATGGTTTGAGCAGAAGTTAAACACTTGTCACCTTCTTCATATTTATAGCCTTTTTGTTTGACATGAATTTTACTATGTACAGAAAACTGTCATTACTGGCATAAAGCTTCCACACACCTTCATACTGTGATTTTTCTCCGACATGATTTCGCTTATGTTTACTAAGGGCCAAGAATCATTTAAAACGTTTGCCATATTATTCTCATTTGTAAGATTTTTCTCCAATATGAATTTTCCTACATGTAGTAAGGTTTGAGCTCTGGATAAGTGCATTGCCACACCATTCACAGTTGTAGGATTTCTCTCCAGTGTAAATTCCTATAAGCTTAGTAAGTTATGAACACCAAGTAAGGTACTGCCACATTCTTCGTACTTCCAGGGTTTCAAAGTTATCTCATTTTTTTTTTTTTTAATGTATAGACTGCTTTGACCCTGAGTTAAATGGTTTGCCACACTATTTATATTTGTAACGTTTCTCTCCAGAATGAATTTTTTTATGTACAGAAAGGTTTGATTGCTGGTTAAAGAATTTGCCACATTGTTGACATTCATAGGGCTTCTCCCCAGAATGAATTCTTTTATGTGTAGAAAGATTTGAGTAACTATTAAAGGCTTTTCCACATTCTAGACATTTGTAGGGTTTTTCCCCAGAATGAATTCTTTGATGTGCAGAGAGATGGGAGGAATTCTTAAAGGATTTGCCACATTCTTCACATTTGTAGGGTTTCTCTCCAGAATGGATTCTTTTATGTGCAGAGAGGTGTGAGCACTGGGTAAATGTTTTGTCACATTCTTGACATTTGTAGGGTTTCTCTCCAGAATGAATTCTTTGATGTACAGAAAGGGTTGAGTAATTCTTAAAGGATTTGCCACATTCTTCACATTTGTAGGGTTTCTTTCCAGAATGAATTCTTTTATGTACAGAAAGGTGTGAGTACTGCTTAAAGGTTTTTTCGCATTCTTGACATTTGTAGGGTTTCTCTCCGGAATGAATTCTTTTATGTACAGACAGGGTTGAGGAATTGTTAAAGGATTTGCCACATTCTTCACACTTATAGGGTTTCTCTCCAGAATGAATTCTCTGATGTATAGAAAGATGTGAGTACTGGGTAAAGGTTTTGTCACATTCTTGACATTTGTAGGGTTTCTCTCCAGAATGTATTCTTTGATGTACAGAAAGGCTTGAGTAATTATTAAAGGATTTGCCACATTCTTCACATTTGTAGGGTTTCTCTCCAGAATGAATTCTTTGATGTACAGAAAGGTGTGAGTACTGGTTAAAGGTTTTGTTGCATTCTTGACATTTGTAGGGTTTCTCTCCTGAATGAATTCTTTTATGTACAGACAGGGTTGAGGAATGGTTAAAGGATTTACCACATTCTTCACATTTGTAGTGTTTTTCCCTAGAATGAATTCTTTTATGTACAGAAAGGGTTGAAGAATCTTTAAAGCTTTTTCCACATTCTTCACATTTGTATGGTTTCTCCCCAGAATGGATTCTTTGATGGATGGAAAGATGTGAGTACCGGTTAAAGGCTTTTCCACATTCTTCACATTTGAAGGGTTTTTCTCCAGAATGAATTCTTTTATGTACAGAAAGATTTGAGTAATGATTAAAGGCTTTTCCACATTCTTGACATTTGTAGGGTTTGTTCCCAGAATGAATTCTTTTATGAACAGAGAGACGTGAGGAATTGTTAAAGCATTTGCCACATTCTTTACATTTACAGGGTTTCTCTCCAGAATGAATTTTTTGATGTACAGAAAGGGTTGAGTAATTATTATAGAATTTGCCACATTCTTGACATTTGCAGAGTTTCTCCACAGAATGAATTCTTTGATGTGCAGAAAGGTGTGAGTACTGGTTAAAGGATTTGCCACATTCTTCAAATTTGAAGGGTTTCTCTGCAGAATGAATTCTTTTATATAAAGAAAGGTTTGAGTACTGGTGAAAGGGTTTTCCACATTCTTGACATGTGTAGGGTTTCACTCCAGAATGAATTCTTTGATGTACCAAAAGGTTTGAGTAGTTGTTAAAGGCTTTGCCACATTCTTTACATTTGTAGGATTTCTCTACATTATAAACTGTCTTATAGTTAGAGTATTTTGAGCTGTGGCTAAGACACTGGTCATCATTCTCACAATGGGAGATTTTCTCTGCAGTATGAAGTCCCCGGTCCTTAGACTGTCTTGAGCAAGATTTAAAGACTTTGCAACATTCTTTACATTTGTACTGCTTTTCCACAAATTGGGTTATCTTATGTTTACTGAAGTTTGAGCACAGATTTAAGGTTTTTCCATATTTTTTGTACTCAAATGTTATCTCTCTGGTATATATTTTTTTGTGTCTATTTACATTTGATAAATTTCTGACAACTTTGAAACATTTACTGCATTCATAGACTTTACCATGCATAGCTGTTAAATTTTCATCTAGTCCATCGTAACATGCTTTCTGCTGCTTATACTCATACACCCGATCCCAGTCTTTTATGGAGTTTAAATTCTCAGGGCTATCATTTTCATATCTTCTCAGGATTATCTCTGGTAATAAAATATTCACGTCCGGCATTTGTGAATTGCTCTGGGTAGAATGATTAGATGTAACTGAAAGAAATTTAAAAATACAAAATTATGCCATTGAGTTTCATCACAGTTGAATAAATGTACATTACAAATTTTGTCTGTAAAATTATGCCAAGCACAGTAGCAAGATGGCATAGGACAGCACAAATGCCCTAATAATTTTTGAGATACATGTAAGTAAGAAATATATTCTGCATTTTGGCAATTATAAAAACCCAGTGACAATTTTTAGCCCACCAGGTGAGCACAATGTGAAGAGGCATATATAGGCCGGGTGCAGTGGTTCATGTTTGTAAACCTAGCACTCTGGGAGAGTAAGTGGGTGGATTGTTTCAACATAGGCATTTGAGAGCAGTCTGAGCCAGAGTGAAACCCGTGTTTATACCAAAAATAGGAAAAATTAGTGGGGCATGTGGCAAGGCGAGAGCATCTCTTGAGCCCAGGAGGTTCAGGTTGCTGTTAACTATAATAACACAGCACTCTATCCATGGTGGAAGACACTCTGTCTCAAAAACATATAACTATATAAAATCAAGTAAGAAAAAAATGATAATGACAAAAGGTGCAAAATATGGGAAGAAAAGTTTGTTCTACTTAGAGACCACAGACATTTCCCCCATCTGAAAACAACATTGTCCATATGAAAGTAAACTTTTCCTCAAAAGAAAAATAGAGACCTGCATTAACTGTTAGGGTCTTTCTAAAGATAGGTCATATGTCCCATGGGAGAGTGCTGAAGGGAATGGTGCTATAGTTTACAAAACTGACTGGGGTAGCTGCAACCAAAGGTAAAATATTGTTGCAGCACAAGAGAGACTCCAAGACAACAGACAGATTCAGGTCTAGCAAGTGATTATAAGCTCTTAGGAGGAAATGTGGGGAAAATGCTTCAGCTAGAAAATACCCACACAATTCCACAGGCAGAACACCTTCAGAATGTATATTCAACTGCCTAGAATCTTTAATATAATTTGTATCAGAGTCCTGTAAGATAAAGCACATCATGGATTTTGTAAAAGATGCCTTAAGTGGCTCGGCACCCATAGCACAGTGGTTATGGCACCAGGCACAGACACTGAGGCTGGAGGGTGACAGCCTGGGCCAGCTAAACAACAATGACAACTGCAACTAAAAATAGCCGAGCACTGTGGTGGGTGCCTGTAGTTCCAGCTACCTGGGAGGCTGAGGTGAGAGAATCGCTTAAGCCTGAGAGTCTCTGAGTTTGCTGTGAGCTCTGACGCCACCGCACTTTACCGAGGGTGACACAGTGAGACTCTGTCTCACAAAAAAAACAAAAGAAAGGGCTCAGCGCCTGTGACTCAACGGGCTAAGGCTGGGCGCCAGCCACATACACCTGAGCTAATGGGTTCAAATCCAGCCCGGGCCCACCGAACAACAATGACTGCTGCAACCAAAAAATGACCATTTGGGAGGCAGAGGCAAGAGACTCGCTTCAACCCAGGAATTGGAGGTTGCTGTGAGCTGTGATGCCACAGTACTCTACCCAGGGTGATAGCTTGAGGTCCTGTCTCAAAAAAAAAAAAATAAATAAATAAAATAAAATGTTGTATTATTATAATGACAGTACAGAAAGCACTTTTATTTTTATTTTTTTTTGTTTGTTTTTTGAGACAGAGTCTCACTTTGTTGCTCATGGTACAGTGTCATGGCAAACTCAAACTCTTGGGCTTAAGCGATTCTTCTGCCTCAGCTTCCCAAGTAGCTGGGACTACAGGCAGGCGCCACAACACCAGGCTATTTTTTGGTTGTAATTGTCATTGTTGTTTGGCAGGTCGGGGCTGGATTCAAATCCGCCAGCTCTGGTGTATGTGGCTGATGCCCTAGCTGCTGAGCTACAGGCACCGAGCCCAGAAAGCTCTTTAAACCATGCTTTAAAATTCAAAGACAAAAACAGAATCTTAACATGAAACTTCTGTTAATGGTATAGGTGTTCGATGTAACAAGATGAAATTGGCAACATCAGTAAGTTGAAAGAAAGGCCGGTGCTCAGTACCTGTGACTCAAGCGGCTAAGGTGCCAGCCACATACACCTGAGCTGGCTGGTTCGAATCCAGCCCAGCCCGCCAAACAACAATGACAGCTGCAACCAAAAAAAAATAGCCGGGCATTGTGGTAGGCGTCTATAGTCCCAGCTACTTGGGAGGCAAAGGAAGGAAAATTACTTGAGCCCAGGAGTTGGAGGTTGCTGTTAGCTGTGATGCCACAGCACTCTACCCAGGGTGACAGCTTGAGGCTCTGTCTCAAAAAAAAAAAAAAAAAGAGAATAACTGTGGCAAAAGAATCAGTTGAGCCCAAGAGTTGGAGGATGCTACGACCTAAGACATCACAGCACTCCACCCAGGTTAACAGCTTGAGACTCTGTCTCAAAAAAAATAAAAAATAAAAACATTAGGTTACAATATTTACATTTGTTAGGTAAAGTCCCGCTTATACTTGTGACCCTCACCCGGGAGGTGTGCCATATACCCTTACATAAGACACCATTTTTAATAATCAATTGAAAGATTAGAAAAAAGATTAATAAGATAACAGACAACTTAAACATTGTGTATTGCTTAGATCTAACACACATGACAGAACTCCCTAGTCAAAAGTAGCAAAATAAGGTGTCTCAGGGCTGTAATCTTAGCACTGTTGAAGGTTGAGGCTGGAGTATTGCTTGAGGCTAGAAGAGCTTGTGAAGAGCCTGAGCAAGAGTGAGACCTCCTCACTAAAAAATAGCTGGACATTGTGGTGGGCGCCTGTACTCCCAGGTACTTGGGAGGCTGAGGCAAGATATTCACTTTATCCCAGGAGTTTAAAGTTGCTGTGAACTATGACACAGCACTCTACCAAGGGCAACAGTGAGACTCTGTCTCAATAAAAAAGAAAAATGAAAGAGCAGCGCCTGTGTCTTAGTGAGTGGGTTATCGGCCCCATATATCAAGGGTGGGGGGGTTCAAACCTGACCCAGGCTAAACTGCAACAAACAACAACAACAAATAGCCAAGTGTTGTTGTGGGTGCCTGTAGTTCCAACTACTCAGGAGGCTCAGTCAAGAGAATCATCGAAGCCCAAGAGCTGGAGGTTGCTGTGAGCTATGACGCCACAGCACTCTACCAAGGGTAACAAAGTGAGACTCTGTCTCTTAAAAAAAAGAAAAAGAAAAAGTGACAAAGGATTGAACTGACATTTTTAAAAGAAAATATATAAATAGCCATCAAGCATTAGAAAGGGTGCCCAAAATTAGTAACTATTGAAGAAATTCAAAGCAAAATCACAACGAAATATCATACATCATACTCAGAATGAACACTAAAATAAAATTCTCCCACTGGAAACTTTATTTTTTGGCGGGGGGACAGAGTCTCACTATGTTGCATGAGGTAGAGTACTATGGTGTCACAGCTCACAGCAACCGCCAACTCTTGCGCTTCAGTGATTCTATTGCCTCAGTCTCCCAAGTAGCTGGGGTAACAGGCACTCGCTACAATATATGATCCTCTCTTTTCAGCCTCCCCAGTAGGTGGGACTGGAGGCATCTGCCACAGTGCCTGTGTAGTGCAAAAAATAGTTGTTGCAGTTGTTATTGCTTAGCTGGCCTGGGCTTGGTTCAAACCCACCAGCCTTGATGTGTGCAGCCAGTGCCACAACCACTGGGCTACAGCTACAGGGGCCAAGCCCCACTGAGAATTCTGAAGTGATTATGTGGGCATCTCCAAGTTCTCCCAGCCAAGATCTGGGACTGGTTCTACCTATCCAGAGACCTGAAGGGAGATAATCATGACAAAGGAGACAGGCCTAAAGACCTTAGTACTTTTTCTCTGTGTATGTATATATGTTTATATATCTATTTGTGTGTATATGTGCATATATACAGATACTAGAACCTCCAATGGATCACCTCCCTACATAGAACACCTTCCCAAGTTCACCTAATATACATAGACTGGGCACCTCAAGTACGTATCAGTACACTAGGCCAAGTTCCTTATGCTAACCACCTATGTGTGTTGACAAGATTTTTACAATCCCTTGAGTGGTCAACTTACAAAGGTCTACTGTGTTTCTGTGTGTGTGTGGGTGTTTGCGCATAATACAGTCCTGATAAGCATAACCTAAACAAGAGATTGCTATAAAATAAGGGTTATTTATGACAGGTATAGTGGCCCATATCTGTTAATCTCAATCACTTTAGGTGGCCAAGTCAGGTGGATCACCTGAGCTCAGGCATTCGAGATCAGCCTGAGAAAGATCAAGACCCCTTCTCTACTAAAAATAGAAAAACTACACAGGCACTGTGGCAGATGCCTCTAGTTCCACCTACTGGGGAGGCTGAAAAGAGAGGATCATTCGAACCTAAGAGTTTGATGTTGCTGTGATCGACAATGCCTCTAACTCAATCTCAGGGTGATAGAGCGAGACACTGTCTTAGAAAAGTTTGTAAGACTAGGTGGCGCCTGTGGCTCAGCGAGTAGGGCGCCGACCCCATATACTGAGGGCTGCGCATTCAAGCCCGGCCCTGGCCGAACTGCATCAAAAATTAGCCGGGCGCTGTGGCGGGCGCCTGTAGTCCCAGCTACTTGGGAGGCTGAGGCAAGAGAATCGCTTGAGGCCAAGAGCTGGAGGTTGCTGTGAGCTGTGACTCCACAGCACTCCACCGAGTGCGATAGAGTGAGACTCTGTCTCCACAAAAAAAAAAAGTTTGTAAGACTGCTTTTGTAACAAGAGAGAATTTAACATATGCTCAGGAATACTTTAACTCCGCAATGATACAGTATATGTAAGAAAGGTACAGAATAGATACCTTTAACTATACTAAAGTTGAGAAATTGGGGCTCAACGACTGTAGCTTAAGCAGCACCAGCCACATATACCAGAGCTGGCAGGTTCGAATCCAGCCTGGGCCTGCCAAACAACAATGACAACTACAACCAAAAAATAGCCTGACATTGTGGCAAATGTCTTTAGTCCCAGTTACTTGGGAGGCTGAGACAAAAGAATCACTTAAGCCCAGGTGCTGGAGGTTGCTGTGAGCTGTGATGCCACAGCACTCTACCCAGGTCAACAGCTTGAGGCTCTGTTTCAAAAAAAAAAAAAAAGTTGAGAAATAGGGCTCAGCGCCTATAGCTCAGTGACTACGAGCCAGACACATACACCAGAGCTGGCAGGTTCAAATCTAACCCTGGCCTGCCAAACAACAATGACAACTACAAACAAAAAATAGCCCGGTGATGTGGCGGGCACCTGTAGTCTCAGCTACTTGGGAGGCTGAGGCAAGAAAATCACTTAAACCCATGAGATTGAGGTTGCTGTGAGCTATGATGCGACTGTACTCTACCCAGGGCAACAGCTTGAAACTCTGTTTCAAAAAAATAAAATTAAATAAAATAAAGTTGAGAAATTAGAGCATATACAAATTAAACTATTTATCACAGTTCATGTAAAGAAAATGTTGAAGTTAAATAACATGAGCTTTTTCTTATATTTGGCAGAGATTCTTAAGTGCTCTGATAAAATTTACTGACCATACTTTCTGAGGAATCTTATTTGAAACCTTCACTGAATCAAAAACTATAAAGCAGAAGACATATGCCATCTGTTTAAAGTGTCCTGAGATGCCTGACCCAAATACTAGTATTAACTGCTCAATCTCACATTTTGACCAGGATGCTAAGGCAGCAGTTGTCAACCTGTGGGTCGAGACCCCTTTTTAATAATGAAAATTTTTTTCTTTTGAGACAGAGGCTCAAGTTGCGGCCCTGGGTAGAGTGTCATGGCATCACAGCTCACAGCAACCTCCAACTCCTGGGCTTAAGTGATTCTCTCACTCAGCCTCCCAAGTAGCTAGGACTACAGGCGCCTGCCAAAATGCCTGCCTATGTTTTAACTATAGTGGCCATTGTTGTTTGGCAGGCCCAGGCTACATTTGAACCAACCAGCTCTGGTGTATGTGGCTGGCTCCTTATCGCTTGAGCTACAGGCACCAAGCCTAAAGAAATTTTTTTTTTTTAAGAGACAGAGTTTCACTTTATCGCCCTCAGTAGAGTGCTGTGGCATCACAGCTCATACCAACCTCCTATTCCTGGGCTTAGGCTATTCTCTTGCCTCAGCTTCCGGAGTAGCTGGGACTACAGGTGCCCACCATAACACCCGGCTATTTGAAACATTTTAAAAAATGTTTCAGAGATCTTCAAAAATACACAAATATTTTTATGTTCTGAAAAATCAATCAAACAGCAGTCAGAGTTCGCAGTCCTGGATATGCCATAGAGAGTTCTTTCTTTTCACTATAAACTAAAAAGAACATCACTGAAAACTAAACTCCTTCTAAAAATGAAAAAGAACAGGCCAGGCACCTATAATCCTAGCACTCTGGAAGGGTAAGGCAGGTGGATTGCTTGAGCTTAACCAGTAGGAATCCAGGCTTGACGCCTATGGCTCAAAGGGCTAAGGCGCAAGCCATGTACACCTGAGCTGGTGGGTTCGAACCCGGCCTGGGCCCGCCAAACAACAATGATGGCTACAACCAAAAAATGGCCAGGCGTTATGGCGGGTGCCTGCAGTCTCAGCTACTTGGGAGGCGGAGGCAAGAGACTCACTTGAGCCCAGGAATTGGAGGTTGCTGTGAGCTGTGAAGCCACAGCACTCTACCCAGGGTGACGGCTTGAGGCTCAGTCTCAAAAAAACAAACAAACAAACAAAAAAACAGTAGGAATCCAGTCCAAGCAACAGCAAGACTGTCTCTTAAAAAGAAAAACTACCCAATCATTGTGGCAGGCACCTGTAGTCCCAGCTTCTTGGAAGGCTGAAGCAAGAGGATTCCTTGAGTCTGAAAGTTTGAGGTTGCTGTGAGCTAGGACACCACAGAACTCTACCCAGGGTGACAAAGTGAGAATATGTTTCAAACAAATTTAAAAAAATTAAAAAGAAGAATAGGGCCAGGGATGGTGGCTCACACATGTAAACCTAGCACCTGAGAGGCCAAGGTGAGAGGACTGCTTGAATTTGTGAGTTTGACACAAGCCTGAGCAAGAGCATGACTCTGATTCTACTAAAAAACAGTAAATATATTAGCCAGACCTTGTGGAGAAACTTGTACTCCCAGCTACTTGAGAGGCTGAGACTGAAAAATCACTTGAACCAAGATGGTTAAGATTGTTCTGTGCTAGGCTGATGCCATGGCATGCTGGTCTGATGGCAAAACAGTGAGCCTTTGTCTCAATGAGAAAATAAACATAAGAAATGAAAACAAGAACAGAGGTGCCTTTATGTAACAACAAGAGAAAGAAAACCAGGCTTCCCAGAACTCATTTCCAATGAAGCTGTGCTTCCCTAATCACATTGCATTGTTTGGTTTCTTCCTTCAACTTTGGACCTCTTACCAGTGTTATCAGCTTCATTCACTCCAACCTACCTGGGTGCTTGACCACTGTCTGGTGTGTCTTCACCTTCCAGGGTTCTTTCCTTTGCTCCAGACAGGTGATGAGGTCTGGCTTAGAGACAGCAAGCCCTGTTTCATTAGAAAAAAAGGTAACATGACACTTGTCAGGCTTCACCAGTTACTGATCTAGAACCTTCATAGAGTAGAGAACACAACATTTTAGAGATCCTAAAAGAATAATCTAAAAATAGAGGTTTCTGACAGAAACTTTACAATATTTTAAAAGCATTTAAAATGCTCCCAATACCCAGGACTACGGAAATAAAATTGGGTGCTAGAAACTAAAAGGTATGGGCAATAATTCTAAGCCTCTATGTTTTTGAAATTACCATCAATGTAGGGAAGGATATTTATCAGCTCAAGAAAGGCTAAGATTAATGCCAAGATAACATGTGAAATATTTTCTTTATTATACCAAGAACTTATGTTTTCCTTAGAAACAACAATCTGAAACTAATGCAGTCAAAGAAGAATCTCCACAAAACCCACCTACAGAGAAACAATACGAAGAAATGTGTAAGAAAGAAATGTGTATGTAAGTTATCCTCACCTATGAAGACCAAGTGTCTGTAGGTCTCTAACATGACATCCCGATACAAATTCTGCTGAGCAGGGTCCAGGCAGGCCCACTCATCCATAGAGAATTCGATAGACACATCTCTGAATGTCAACAGTTCCTGAAAAAAAACTAAAAAACTAAAAAAACCAATATTTACCATGCTGTCATGGGAAGATTTAATTTCATTTTTATAAATGAGTGGGTGAGAACTTCTGACTTACATGACTGAATGGTATTATGTAATAAGTACAGCAGAGAGATACTCCCTTATGTGCTCTCTAACACTGAGGAAAGAGGGTGGGATAACATCCACAATCCCAGTGTAGACGCTGTGCTTTTTAGCTTTACAATGCAAAAATAAGGCCACCAATATAGGCATGTGGATTCTTACGCCTACTTACATCATACACTATAACCTGTGCCTATTTCTTACATGAAAATATCATGGTGAGGTAAATAGAAGCCCTAAGATTTTAACGTTTGCTAACATGAACCGGAGATCTTGCCAAATGCAGTTTTTTTTTTGAGACACAGTCTCACTATGTCGCCCTCAGTAGAGTACAATGGTATCACAGCTCACGGCAACCTCCACCTCTTGGGCTTCAGCGATTCTCTTGCCGCAGTTTCCCAAGTACCTGGGACTCCAGGCGCCCAATGCAACGCCTGGCTACTTTCTTCTGGCATTTGTCACTGTTGTTTAGCTGGCCTGGGCCGGACTCAAACCAGCCAGCCTTGGTGCATGGGGCTGGCGAGTAAGCACCAAGCCTCAAATGCAGTTTTTTATTCAGAAGATATTGGGTGAAGCTTCATTTTTGAATTTCCAATAGCTCAAGAGGGATGCCAATATTTCTGTCCCATGATAATATTTTATCACATGTGAGACTGGATTTATCCCAGTTGAATGTTGACCCAGTAAACAACCATTAGAGCCTTTATTTTCCAAACAAGGTATAAAAAGAGAATCTCAGAAGGCGCATGAGTTGATATTCTCCCCAAAGTACTTAATCAAATTCTGATAAAAACCAGTTAAAAAATTTTCTTCTCAAAGTTGAAATACAGTCTTGGTGCCTGTAGCTTAGTGGCGAGGGTGCCAGCCACATACACCAGAGCTAGTGGGTTCAAATACAGCCCAGGCCTGCTAAGCAATAATGACAACTACAACCAAAATATAGTCGGCATTTTGGCAGGTGCCTGCAGTCCCAGCCACTTGGGAGGCTGAGGCAAGAGAATTGCTTAAGTGATTGGAGTTGGACGGTACTCTGAGCTGTGACTCCAAGGCACTCTACCCAGGATGACAGCTTGAGGCTCTGTCTCAAAAAAAAAAAAAAATGTTGAAGGTACAGATATCTGCCCTGTCTTCTAATGTCTAACGCTGTCTTTAAAAACTCTTCTTTACCATCCTAGAAAGCAAGGCTTTTCTAATAATTCTGATTTGAGAACCTTGAGTTACTTTAGCCCATTCGTGCCATCTTCTGCAAACTGCATGTGCATCACCTTATTTTACACGGCACTGAGGGGGCTTCTGGACTGAAACTGAGCAGTACATAGTCCCCTGCTCTGCTAATATCCAAAGACCCAACATCATCCACAGTGGGTAATATGGGGATCCACTTATTTCCATTCAAAATAGGCACAAAGGGAACATTTGCAGGACTACAGAACATAATTTTTTATAAACATGAAAATTCTCCAGGGCATATGGGAATTTGGATGGAGAGAATGGAGAAAAGACACTGCTGTATACGTAGGGGAGAAGGATTTCTCAGAGCCTCTTCACTATTATAAGAAAAGGGCAAAAGAGTATTTGAAACAAGCTTCCACAAGTAGAGAAGAAAAGATTTCCAACTTTAAAACAAAGCCAGTCACAGCCCTGTGTTAGGACACATTTAGCTGAGAAGCAACCAGTTCTTTCTCTTTCCCTGCCTGCCCTTGATTTCCTCAGGTGAAATTAACTGGATATATATTCCACCTGCATCTTGATAATATGGCTTTAAAGGCATCAGCACAACCCCTTTACCTGCTCCCACCACATCCGCAGGCAGAGAAACCTTGAATAAAAGGGTATATATATACCCTTTCCTGTGTTTTATCGCAAGAGACAGTCAGGACAAGGAGCTGTCACATAAAGACCAAAAGGTGAGTTTCATATTTCTTGCCGCCAGATGCCCTCTCCTGATAGCAATTTCAGCTATGGCAATGGAATGTTGGTGGTGCTGTTCCGTCCCCATGAAGCACAAGCAGGGCCAGGCCCTGTGACCTCCCTTGGGAAAAGAGCCTCAACACATTTTAAAACTCTCATGCTTGACACTGACCTAACCTTAGCATCGCATGGGGGTAATTAATTAAAACCATGTGGATGAAAAAACCCAGACTAATAGAATCTGTGGGAAGGTGGAATCACAGATGATGCATTTCTTCAAACTGGCATGGAATCCTACCTGGAAGACTAGGCTGAGAACCACTTAGCTAAGCATCGGCTCCCAGGATTTAATACACACACAAGGCATTTGGTATCTTGGGCCCATGTAAGTATGTGATCCTGCAAGAGCAGCAATTACTCTTATCTTGAGGCCAATAGTCACTTTTTTTTACAATGGCTATTTATGTACTTATTTAAGAATATTAGGAATGGGTGTTTAGCAATTAACCAAAGAACCAAGATTGCAGAACTCCCCATGAAGGAAAATGCTGAGCAGTTAACCTCCACTTCTGTTGTGGTCCAGCAGACTGCCAGATGGCAAGTAACCACTGCAACAAGCCAGGGGACCTACACATAGTTCTCCCAAGCTCCTTTCTCCTTCCCCCTTTCATCACCTTTTACTAAGCTAAGGAAGATGAGGTGGTCCTTGCAACAGTAGTCTGCCATCTCCTCATGTTACTGTTTTTTTTTTCTTTTTTGAGACAGTCTCACTATGTCACCCTTGGTAGAGTTCTGTAGCATCACAGCTCATAGCAATCTCAAACTCTTGCGCTTAAGTAATTCCCTAGCCTCAGCCTCCCAAGTAGCTGGGACTACAGGCGCCCGCCACAACTCCTGGCTATTTTTTCTGTTGTTGTTGTTGCAGTTGTCATTGTTGTTTAGCTGGCCCAGGCCGGGTTCAAACTCACCAACCTTGGTGTATGTGGCCAGCGCCAGACTCACAGGGACAGTTTATTTCACAATTTTTAAGTGGGTCTATGAAGTGGCTTAACGATTTCATGTATTACTCCTCCTACATTAGAGCAGCACTCAGCTGGAGAAAGCAAACACACCACAGAGTCCCTTCTGCTCAACGCTTTTTTTTTTTTTTTTTTTTGAGACAGAGCCTCAAGCTGTCATCCTGGGTAGAGTGCCTGGGCTTAAGTGATTGTCTTGCCTTAGGCTCCCAGGTAGCTGGGACCACAGGCACCCGCCACAATGCCTGGCTATTTTTTGGTTGCAGCCATTATTGTTTGGTGGACCCAGGCTGGATTCGAACCCACCAGCTCAGGTGTATGCGGCTGGCACCTTAGTCACTTGAGCCACAGGCGTCGAGCCTGCTTAAAACTTATTTTAACAACACAAATACCTCTGGTTCAAGGAACACCATAAATCACAATCTTTAAACTTGGCACTGTCTGCTGGCCCCTCAAAGTTTCCAGGGGCTAGAGAAGGTAGCAGTGTTTGAGACAGGACCTGGATTCAGAATCTGGAACTTCTTGGAAACATGGTTATGCAGCCTGTGCCCTCTGTACATTCATGGGAATTAGAGAAAAAGAAAAATGAGAAAGTGGAAATTCTCAGGTGTATTCAATGTACATCCATGATTCAAGTTGAGTTTCTGGGCCCCATAGTCTCTTGGTCAGTTTTAGGTCTAAAATATTAGGATAAGTGAAAGACAAAGATAAAATGGCTAATTGTAACCCTACAAAGATTATTTCTGTAGAAATCCATAAGCTGTCCTCAAAATCATCCCTAAAGTCATCACACATAGGGAATATGGAAAAAGGAAGATAAATGGACCTTTACAAAATATTCTTTACAATTTTTTTTTTTTGAGACACAGTCTCACTATGTCACCCTTAGTAAAGTGCTCTGGCATCATAGCTCACAGCAACCTCAAATTCTTGGGCTTAAGTGATTGATTCTCTTGCCTCAGCCTCCCAAGTAGCTGGGACTACAGGTGTCTGCCACAATGCCCAGCTATTTTGTTGTTGTTGCTGTTATCACTGTTGTTTAGCAGGCCCGGGCCAGGCTCAAACCCGCCAGCCTCAGTGTAGCCCTACTCACTGAGCTATGGGTGCTAAGCCCTAACAGCACCATTTCTCATATATAGTTCCCTTTAAATTCACCTTGCAATTGGAAAGCACATTTGTGTTTGCTAGTTGATAATATTCAGAAGAAGAAAGGAAGTTTATGTCTACATGAAGGAAGATTTGGAGCCAGGTGCCTTCTAAAGGCAGGTCGTACACCACATCAGGAATTTTGGCAAAGGTTGCTATATATCAACTATTTATAATTCAAAATCATAATACCTGGGTCCTAGAGAAACATAGTCCTGAATTTTAAAAAAGACAAAAGTCTATTTATCTGATAAAACTATTTACATATATTTCAAAGAGGTAGAAAAAACATTTACACACAAAATAGTCTAAATTAAAATCTTTAAGTAGGTTCGGCGCCTGTGGCTCAACGGGCTAAGGCACCGGACACGTACACCTGAGCTGGTGGGTTCAAATCCAGCCCAGGCCACCAAACAACAATGATGACTACAACCAAAAAAAAAAAAAAAAAAAATGGCCGGGCGTTGTGGTGGGCGCCTGTAGTCCCAGCTACTTGGGAGGCGGAGGCAGGAGACTCGCTTGAGCCCAGGAATTGGAGGTTGCTGTGAGCTATGATGCCACAGCACTCTATC
>CAUYON010129329.1:0-40055 GCA_963573935.1 Arctocebus calabarensis
TTGTGGCGGGTGCCTGTAGTCTCAGCTACTTGGGAGGCAGAGGCAAGAGACTCACTTGAGCCCAGGAATTGGAGGTTGCTGTGAGCTGTGATGCCACAGCACTCTACCCAGGGTGACAGCTTGAGGCTCTGTCTCAAAAAATAAATAAATAAATAAATAAAAGCCCCGTCAGCAAATACAGTCACCTTCTGAGGTACTGAGAGTTGGGGCTTCACAGGTGAATTTTGGGAGATACAAGTCAACCTATGACAATCTTCTTCTTCTTTTTTTTTTTTTTTTTGAGACAGAGTTTCAAGCTGTCACCTTGGGTAGAATGCCATGGCATCATAGCATCACAGCAATCTCTCCAACTCTTGAGTTCAAGCAATCCCCTTTCCTCAGTTTTTCCATTTTTAGTAGAGACGAGTTCTCACTTTTGCTCAGGCAGGTCTTGAGCAAAGCGGTTCACCTGCCTTGGCCACTCATGAGCTCAAGTGGTCCACCTGCCTTGGCCTCCCACAGTGCTAGGATTACAGTTGTGAGCCACTGTGCTGGCTATGACAGTCTTCTTAAAATGCTAATTGTAGGGCGGTGCCTGTGGCTCAGCCAGAAGGGTACCGGCCCCATATACTGAGGGTGACAGGTTCAAACCCAGCCCCGGCCAAACTGCATCAAAAAATAGCTGGGCATTGTGGCAGGCACCTGTAGTCCCAGCTACTCGGGAGGCTGAGGCAAGAGAATCACCTAAACCCAAGAGCTGGAGGTTGCTGTGAGCTGTGACGCCACAGCCCTCTAATGAGAGCAACAAAGTGAGACTCTGTCTGTAAAAAAAAAACAAAACAAAACACACACAGAGCCACTCACATTCCACTCTAATAATTCCATTGCCAGGAATCTTGCAAAGAGACAGAGACAAAGAGGAGTATAGCTGCATTACTTATATTTAGCATTTACAAAAAAACTGGGAGTCCATGTCACACCCAGTAGTCTGGCTATAATGGGATAAAAAAGATAATAACAAGTGTGGGTGAGAATGTGGAGAAACTGGAACTCCTGTACATTGGTGGTGGGAATGTAAAATGGCACAGCTGGTATGGGAAAACAGCTTGGACTTCATCAAAATGATATGCACAGAGTTATCCCATGAACCAGCGATTCTGCTCCTAGCAATTTACCCCAAATAATTGAAACCAGGGACTCCAAACAATACTTACACATGGATGTTCATAGCAACTCTATTCACAACGGCTGAAAGATGCACCTAACCCAAACATCTATGGACAGACGAATGGATAAACAAAATGTGGCATATCCATTCCCAATGGAATATTATCTGGCCATGAAATGTAGTGAGCAGTGATCCATGCTATAATGTGGATGAGCTGTGAGAACATTATGCTAAGAGAAAGACACGTGTTATTTCTTTCCATTTGTAGGAACTATCTAGAACAAGCAAATCCACACAGACAGAAAACTGATTCGTGGTTGTCAGTGGCTGGGGGTGGAGGGGTGGGGTTCCTTTTGGGGTGACGAAAACGTTTTGGAGCTGGGTAGGGGCCGAGGTTGCAACACTGTGAACAAGCTGAATACCATTGAACTGTACGCTCTACTGTGGCGTCATCCGTTGTGTTCACCTCAGTTTAAACAAAACCAAACCAGGAGTAACCTAAAAAAAACCCAGCTTTTCCATACACGCCACCATCACAAGGCTGCTGCAAGTCAGGGTACAGATGTTTAGTTTCTGATGCAGAAAAACACTCACAGTATCTTTGTCATAAATGAAAAAGTAGGTCACAAAACTATGGAGTATAATTGCTCTTTTGATTAAAATATATCTTCATTTTCACAAGTGCCTAGAAACACATCTGAAGGGAATAACCAAAATATTTTTGCTTTTGGTTTTCCTGTATGTTCTAGTTTTTTTTTTTTGTTTTTTTTTTTATAAACTAGTTTAATTATTTTGCCCGGGGTAGAGTGCTGTGGTATCATAGCTCACAGCAACCTCAAACTCGAGCAATCTTCTTGCCTCCGTTTTTCATTTTTAGTAGAGACGGGGTCTTCCTCTTGCTCAGGCTGGTCTTGAATTCCTGAGCTCAAGTGATCCACATGCCTTGGCCTCCCAAAATGCTAGGATTACAGGCATGAGCCACCACGCTTGGCCTATGTGCTAGTTTTTTAAACAATGCAAAAAATGTTCTTGTGAAAACAAAACACATACGAATTAGGGGGGGAAGATCATTTCTTAAAGAAATTCACCCTGTTCCCTGGAAGCTCTTGGGAGACTCACTGAACACCTGTGGGCTTAGGCGCCCGAGCTCTTCTATTTACCAGGGGGCACAGGAGCAGAGGGGAGACAGTGGGTCTGTGTCTCCCCATCTGTGAGCCCCCCTGCACGCTGAGTTCCCCCCAGGGCCTTGTTCACTGCTGCCCCTCTATATACCCTCTGGCTGAAGGATCTGAGTTGAGGAATTGGAATTTCCGTTTGGATTTGTTTCCCACTAAGGGAAGCAGCCGGATGGAGAAACAGCCTTGCCAGCCCCTGGGGGCTCGGATTGCATCTCACAATGAGCCCAACCCCCAGACCTGAGCTCAGGGGTGGAGTCTCAGGGTTCCCAAGGCTTCCTGCTGCTGCCAGACCTCACAGCTGGGCTGTTGGCGAGAGGAGTGTCTCAGGGGGAAACCTACCCCTTTCCCACCAGTGGGCCAGTCATGGGGTCAGGTTATTAGATGGAATAATTGGGGTCCAGAGCTGCACTGCGGCCAGGGGAGCATCTGTGGGTTTATTTATTTTAATTTTAATTTTATTTATTTATTTTTTTCATTAGAGACAGAGTCTCACTTTATCACCCTCGGTAGAGTTCTGTGCATCACAGCTCACAGCAACCTCCAGCTCCTGGGCTTAGGCGATTCTCTTGCCTCAGCCTCCCGAGCAGCTGGGACTACAGGTGCCTACCACAACGCCTGGCTATTTTTGTTGTTGTTGTTGCAATTTGGCTGGGGTTCGAACCTGCCACCCTCCGTACATAGGGCCAGCGCCCTACCCACTGAGCCACAATCACCTCCCGCATGTGTGGGTTTAATTACCAGCCGAAGACAAGGGCTGGGACATTCTCCTGGCCCATACCATGTCTTGGGTCGGGCCCTGGGGACCCTGATGGCTTCATGAGCTTTGTTAGATTCTCAGATAAAACACAGGACACTCAGTTAAATATGAATTTCAGATAAATGAACAGTTTTTTCGTATAAGTCCATCCCAAATGATGCATCCTGCATATTTATTCACTAAATCTGCCACGACTATTAGGCCTCACAAACATGTGCATTCAATGGACACGTGTGTGTGTGTGTGTGTAAGAGCAAAAGCACACATGTACAAACGTGTGCAGATGTAGACTAGGTGAAGCGTGTGTGCAAGAGCACACACGTACAAACGTGCGCAGATGTAGGCTCGGTGAAGTGTGTGTGTCACCTTGTACCTGGGTGCGTGTATAAATGTGTCTGTGTGTGAATGTGAACACGCATGTGTTTTTGTGTTTGCATCCACATGTATGTTTGCCAAAGCATGTGCAGTCTGGAAGTGCCCATATAGGGGGACAGAGTACTAAGTGAAGGGAAGCTTACACCTGAGAAAAGAGGGGTGGGCCCATGGAGACTGAGCGCGCGCTTGTGTGTGTGTGTGTGTGTGTGCATGAGTGTGTGAGTGTATGTGTGAGAGTGAGTGTGGGAGTGTGAACACAACCTCCTGTGGGGCCTGGCAGGGCTTTCTGAGCACTTTCTGTCCCAGTTGCCCTCTTATTGTGACCCCAATTTCACACGTGAGGAAGTCAGGTGGAGCGTGGCCAGGGCATC
This sequence comes from Arctocebus calabarensis, assembly GCA_963573935.1. Classification (NCBI taxonomy): domain Eukaryota; kingdom Metazoa; phylum Chordata; class Mammalia; order Primates; family Lorisidae; genus Arctocebus; species Arctocebus calabarensis. The sequence continues at coordinate 3,829 of CAUYON010129329.1, forward strand.
AGCCTGTGTGGCTGCCTGGGCCACGTGTGGTCACACGTGGCTTACATAAACGCCGTGGGCCAGAGCGGGTGCCAGATGTTCCAACTCTTCCTGGAGCCAGATGACGGTTCTGGGGGTTCCTGGTTTTTTCTAGCTCCTGCCATCCCCTTCTCTGCCCTTTCTGGATTTTTCCCCAGGCAGCGTAGAGCTGGGGACATGGGGACTTTGTACTGGGACCGTTGTCTCGGCCTGGGAAGCTACTTCCCTAGGACAGGGCTGCAGGGGGCTACTATGGGGTCTGTGCGTCTCCTCTGGGGCGGACTCCCGGTACAGTGCTCTTCCCACACTGTCTGGAAGCAGCTTCCTGTGCCTGCTGTGACCCATTGCTGCAAGCTAGTAACTTAAAACAGTGCATATTTGCTATCTGACCACTCTGGAGGTCAGAAGCACACACCAGTCTTGGCAGGATAGATGGAGGGGCCAGCAGGGCTATACTCCCAGAGCCACCAGGGGACAATCCATTTCCTTGATGTCTCTGCCTGAAAGCCAGCAACATTGGCTCTCTCAGATTTCACGCTCCAGCCTCCTCCACACGTAAGGACGCCGTGATTCCACTGGGGTCACATGGGGAATCCAGGTGATTTGCAACCTGAATTCCATCTGTAACCCTGATTCCTTGATGCCATGAGTCCCTTCTGCTGCTGTGGCAAATTACCAAAGACTGGGTAGCTTATGAGTGACAGAAATCTGGAGGCCGGAGTGTGAGATCAGGGTGACAGCACCCTTGGGTTCTGGAGAGGGCCCCCTTCTGGGCAGCAGACTGCCGGCTTCTTGCTGTGTCCCCACACAGTGGAAGGGATACGGCAGCTCTCTGGGCCCCTTTGATTAGGGCACTGATCCCATTCGTGAGGGCCCCTTCATGACCTATCACCTCCCAGAAGCCTCACCTAATGCCACTGCATTGGGATTAGGGTTCCAACATGAACTTGAGGAGACACAAACATTCGGTCCAGAGCACCATGCAGTACGTTCTCAGGTTCTGGGATTTGGATGTGGACATTATCCTGTCCACTGCAGCATTCCCCACTTGTCGTCAGTTCCTCTCCAATCTTTGGTCAGGAGGGACTGTCATCATGTCAATCCCTTAGCTGTCTGCCATGGAGCCTTGCAGACCTGCACCCCTACCCTGCACCCCTGCTCCAACCCGCAGCCCCAACCCAAGGCCCCAGCAGTTCCAGTACTTGACCTGGGGGCTGTGCTAAAGACACACCCTTAATCCCCTTAATCTTGGGACAAGCAGGCTAGGCTGTGCGTGAGAGCCATGGGAGTGGAGTGAGGGGCAGAAGCTGGGGAGACAAGCTCACCCCAGACCCGCCCGCATTCCCACCAACAGGAGAGGAAGCAGGGAGCCTGACGCTGGCACTCTCTAGCTCAGCTGACGCCCCGTGGGAGCAAACATCTCTCCAGAGGGCGGTTTGGAAATGGGCATAACACATTCTAACAACGTGCACCCCCGCGACCCAGTAATCCTGTATCCGTGGTTTTACTCTAAGGAGATAATCTCAGAGGTTCACAAAGATGGAGCAAGTTTTCCCCATGATGTGGTTTACAGTCACAAATACTTGAAGCCCAAATAAAACTCTTGGGGACTTCTTTAGAGATGAAAAGAGTGAGGGGAAGGGATACCACAGGCGAAGATGGGCTCACACAGAGCGGGGTTCCTGACACTTTAGTGCGTGACAGAGCAGGTTGTAGAACAGCACATGTGATTTCACTGCTGACAGGTGCATGCACAGACGTGAGGCCCTGGATGGGCCGCGGGGCTCAGGGTGTGTCCACAGGGCCATTCTCAAGGGATGTGGCAGGAAGAAGATGGTCTGACAGAAAGTTACCTGCTTTGTTTCCATCTTTCCTGTTCTTGTTTTCTGCATGATCCTTTATCCTTAAAGTCCAAAAAGCCTTGGTGGCAGCGGCCTGAGTGGATCGCAGCATGACCAGGAATGGCCTTCGCCTCTCCCACAGACCACGAGTTGGCAGTTGTAGATGCACTTCGGTTCCCAGGGACTGAGCTATGGTCCAGGGGCTGTGCCGGTGAAGGAGCGCTGGGACACGTCCTGAGGGCCGCCGCTCCCTGGAGGGTTTGTGGCACTGGAGGCCTGGAGCTGCTCCCTTGCCTGGGTCCTTGCAGTGACCATAGCAGCGAGGCCCAGCTCTCTGGCTGTTCCCTAGAGTCTCCGCCACACACCTCTCAGCGGTGAGCCTGGACCTCAAAATGTAGCCCCTTCCAGGGCTCCCCGATTGCCAGTCCATTCAGTCCATTTTGTCCCAGGCTGCTGGGATAAAATCTGTTACCTGAGTGGGTCAGACATGACAGCAATTTATCCTCATGTTTCTGGGAATGAAGAACTAAAGATCAGGCTCAGGCCTGTAGCTCAGTGGTTAGGGCGCCAGCCACATACACCAAAGCTGGCGGGTTCAAATCAACAATGCCAAACAACAATGACAACTACAACCAAAGAATAGCCAGGCGTCGTGGCGGGTGCCTGTAGTCCCAGCTACTTGGGAAGCTGAGAATCACTTAAGCCCAAGAGTTGGAGGTTGTTGTGAGCTGTGACGCCATAGCACTCTACTGAGGGTGACATGGTAAGACTCTGTCTCAAAAAAGAAAAAAAAAAATGGCTCGGCGCCTGTGGCTTAACCGGCTAAGGCGCCAGCTATGTACACCTGAGCTGGCGGGTTTGAATCCAGCCCTGCCCTGCCAAACAACGACGGCTGCAACCAAAAAATGGCCGGGCATTGTGGCGGATGCCTGTAGTCCCAGCTACTTGGGAGGCAGAGGCAAGAGACTCGCTTGAGTCCAGGAATTGGAGGATGCTGTGAGCTGTGATGCCATGGCTCTCTACCCAGGGGGACAGCTTGAGTCTCTGTCTCAAAAAAAAAAAAAAAAAGAACTAAAGATCAAGGTGCTTGTGGATTTGTGGATTCAGTGTCTGGCGAGGGCACAAGGCCTCTGGTTCTGAGAAGGAGCCTCCAAACCATGTACTCACTAGGGTCTCTTTTACAAGGGCACTAATCCCATTGTAGGGGCTCCACCCTCATGACCTAATCACCTCACCTTGGGGTTAGAATTTCAACATATTAATTGTGGGAGGACTCAAACATCCACAAACATTTGTGCAGGGCACCCCCTTCCCTGTGGTAGAGCAGTAGCATTGTGGCAATTTACAGATGTAGGAAAAGCGCCCCTCCCACGCAGCTCAGGCTGTCCCGCCTACCAGAACCTGCTTCCTTCTTGGGCCTTTGCAAACAAGGAGGGTAGGACTCTGCCCATAAATGGTGGTCCTGCCACAGCAGTTTCTCTGGTGCTCCTTTTTCCACCCCATTCCCCAGATTCTCCTACCAGAGTGAGGGGGCCCGGGGAGGAGCTGTTTGCAGCCTGCCAGCCCCCACCCTGCCCTCTGCTGTCTCTGACTTTGAAGCTGGTTCCTAAGCCAATGTCCCTTTGCTGGGGCTGGAGGGGGACAGACCCTAGGCTCCTCCCTCTCATTGGAATTGAACCACAGTGGCCAGGCGCCCTGAAGCCCTGTGGTTGTCATAGAGACAGGAGCAGGTTTGCAGATGGAGCGTGGTGAGGTGGAATTTGCAGCTTCAACCCTTCCCCAATACCTTTGAGAGGTACTTACTGCCCTGGACACTCCTGTGAGGGTTTCCCAGGAAAGCCAGTCTCATGAGGGAGGGAACACAGATTACCCCCTCATCCTGCCCCACCCTTGCCCACCCCCACATCCATGGGCCCTGGCAAATTGTGGGCTGGGACAGATCAGCACTGGTGCTCCATTATATGAGCAGGCTGTCTGCCTCAAGGTTCCCAATTTCCCTGCTATCTGCCTGAGATCAAAAATATCCCCAAATGGCCGGGAAAGACTTGTGGTCCTTTCTGGGACTGGCGGTAGTGGCCTATGTGGCTCATTCTTTTGCAACAACCCTTCTCTGTGCCAGGCTGAGCCACACTGATCTTCACAACTGTGCAAGGTAAGTTTTATCTCCGTTTCATAGAGGGAAAAAAACAAGGTTTGGAAGGGCTCAGGGGCTCTTCAAGGCCAGAATAGAAATAGACACTGCCATGCCTTGTCCAGCCCCAGCCCGCCCCCCTCAGCCCACCCTCAGCCTTCCCCAAGCACCAAGCTGAGGCCTAGAGGGGTACAGGAGGCTGCCCCCAAACCACGTGCCTGGCCACACATGTAGGGACTCCATGGCCTGTTACCTCTAGGGTACCATGTCCTCTGGGCTCTACTTTGCTCTCCCCTTACAAGAGCCAGGCCTTCTGTCTGAAAAGACACCCCCCTAGACCCTGCTCAACATACTATGGTGGCCAGAATAGAACCAAGGACAAGCCACACAATTCCTCCCATTTAAAATCACCTTTTCTGGCTCGGCGCCTGTGGCTCAGCGGGCTAAGGCGCCAGCCACGTACACCTGAGCTGGTGGGTTCGAATCCAGCTCGGGCCTGGGCCTGCCAAACAACAATGACAGCTGCAACCAAAAAATGGCCGGGCGTTGTGGTGGGTGCCTGTGGTTCCAGCTACTTGGGAGGCAGAGGCAGGAGACTCGCTTGAGCCCAGGAATTGGAGGTTGCTATGAACTGTGATGCCACGGCACTCTATCCAGGGTGACAGCTTGAGGCTCTGTCTCAAAAAAAACACATAAAGTCACCTTTTCAGATTCCCATGGTTGTGATTCTTGCAGGGAGTTCCTGGGTGCCCTTTCTACATTGGCCACAGCAGCTGGGGAGGTGGGGAGCTTGAGCAAATGCAGGGCCAGCTCCAGGCTCCAGGAGCACAGCCCGTGTGGGCAAGGGCTGAAGCCCCCAGAGCTGGGTCTCACGGACTATGGGAGAGGGTGTCACTTCCCCAGTTCAGCTGTGTTCCAAGGTTGGGCAGTGCCCTGCTTTTCTGTTTTCAGGTGCGTGTCCCTGGTGGAGCTGCTCAGGCCTGATTTCCAATCCTGGCTTCTCTACATCCTAGCTGGGCAACCTTGGGAAAATGACTTTTTCTCTCTGAGCCTCAGTTTCCTCATCTGTAAAATGGGGATAGAGCCATCCTTATGACCCGACCCAAGCCAGGAAACAGACATATAGCCTCCTCCTTTGTCACCTCCCCTCAAATCATGGAAGAGAGCTGACCGACAGCTCCGTGAAGAGTGACTTCTGAGAGGGTAGCAATGAGAGAGAGACCTGAGATGTGAGGGATAAAGACAGAGTGACACTGATTGTATACACATTCTTGGAGACACGGAAGAGGCCCACATTACCCAGATAACCAAGGGAGACACAGACAAGACAAATCAAGAAAAATATACAAACCTTCCTCACAAACATCGACGTGAGAATCCCAGACACACTCTTCCCCCCATCCAGCCTGGCAGTATTTGGGGGCCGTGCGTCTTGACCGTGTGGGGCTTATCCTGGGTGTCCCGCGGTGGCAGCCACAATATAGCGCAGTAACCGGGCTCAAGAACACACATGTGATCCTCTCCTGTTCCGTGACTAAGGTGCTCAAAGCTGTCATGCAAGCTGCCGCCCACTCACCCTTTGCAGGACAGGAGGGCTGGCAGCTCCCCCCAACCCCCGCGCTTTGCTCTCGCAGACACCCCCAGACAGGTCGTTGCTAGAGGATGGCAGCTCTTCCCATGGCTCTCGGGGCTGCAGAGATGTATCAGTCCCAGAGAGATTAAGGCCAAAAAAAGCCACAGCCCAAAGTCAGAGCCTTTAGCAGATTCAGGCGAATAGTTGTGCCAGCCCAGACGTCTCCTGGTTCTTTCCTTACCTCCAGGGACAGCAATGCCAGGAACCTAGCACAGACCCCATACTGTGCCAGGCCCCAGGTGGGGGGCACCATGGGAGGCGCTGTCATCCCTCTTTGACAGATGAGGATGGGGATGAGGCTCTGAGAGGGGACGTCAGCACTGGCAGGAAGTGCTGGCACTGGCCTGGGCCAGCACCAGCTGCTGTGCCATCCCACGAGGCATGCCAGCTGCCTTCCGGAGCCTTCCCTCTTAGCAGGGTGCCAGGCATTCTTGGGGTTCCATGGTCCCATCCAAGCCTTAGAATATCTGCTGATAGGTTTCTATTTCCAGAATCCCCTCCTCACCCACCTCTCTGAGAGGCAGAAACCCTGGGGACCCGTGTGCTTGCTGAGGATGTGGGTCCCAGGCAGCAGAAGCCTGTCCCCGGCCCAAACCTGGAGCTGGATTCATTGTGGGAGACAGATCCCGGAGGGCGGAGGCGAGGAGGGAAGGTGTCAGCCTTGAACACCGTGGGAATGTGCAGGAGGTGTCTTACCCAGCCAGGGTTTAAGATTGGACCCTATGGTTCCTGGCTGGATCCTGCACTTCCAACTCCTTGGGCAACACAAGGTGCACATCTTCCCCCCTGTTCTCCTCCCCTCCATCCTCTCCCCCTCCCCTCCGGCAGGGCTGGACTCAGAAGGCTCCGCGGATGAGAAGCCAGGACCCTGGGGAGGGCAGCAGGGTCTTGGGTCCTGTCTGTAGGGGTGTTGGCCCTGGGTAGACCCCCACCATTGGGAATAGGGAGGTCCCTGCAGCGGGAGGGCGGGCCAGCAGGCAAGCTGGGGAAGGCCATTGTGCCTTGGAGACCCCACCTATGAGGCTGGCTGGGAGAGGAAGTTTTCCTCCCCCCTGCCTCAAGGATCCTGTGGTCATGGGTTGAATTGTGTCCCCTTCCCCAAAGACGAAGTTGGTGTCCAAACTCCCAGTACCTGTGGGTGTGATCTTATTTGGAAATACGTCTTAGTAGATGGTAAGTTAGGATAAGGTTACAGGGAGTAGGGTCACACTAAGTCATTGTGATAAGAGGACATACAGACAAGGAGACACACAGACACAGGGAGAAGGTCATGTGATAACTGAGGCAGAGAGCAGAGTGACACAGCCCAGGAACACTGAGGATTTCTGGACACCCCACATAGACTGGGTCACGGCCCACTTGGTGCCTCCTGGTTGGCAACCTTGGGAAAGTCACCCACCCTCTCAGGGCCTCAGTTTTGTTTTCTGTGAAATGGGCATATTGATTACCCAGCATCAGAGGGTGGCTCCCAGGCGGGGAGCTATGGCCGAGTGCTCACATGCAAGGTGCTGGCTTGGGGAGCTTGAGGCCTCTGACTGAGCTTCCTACTGATCTATGACAGGCCTAGGTGGGCTGGCCTCCTGGCCTTCACCCTCTGCCAGCCTGGAAAAGTCCAGGGCAGGCCTGCCCATACCCATTGCTCCCAACCACCATACCCATGGTGCTGTCTGGGACGGAAGACATCAGCCCCCCACTGTGTTAACAGAGGCTCTCTTGTGTGGGAATACCAACATGTCCGTAGCAATTGCATCACGGAAGGGAGAAAACCACACAGGAGAGGGTCCGTTGGCATGTCATCTGTATTGTCCCATGAAACGCACATCCATAAACAGCTGACTTGGAAACGACCTATTAGGTCACACAGAGTCCGGCCCCTGGGGGCCAAAGCCGCATTGATGCCCAGGGGCTGTGGCGCGTGCATCTGGTCTCCACAGGCTCTGGGGCTGGGTGCTGGGAGAGGCCAGCTCACCAGGGCCTTCAGCTCCTGGGCAGCAGCTCCCAAATGCGCTTGAGGAACGGGTGGTTCCTTGGGGGTTAATAGGTGTTCCTTAAGGGTTCTGTGGTCAAATAGATTTAGGAAACAAGGGTTAAAAAAGGTTCAGCAAGAAGCTTTTTATCAGAGCCTTTAGGACAATAATGGCCCTTGTGAAGGTCCAACATGGGGGCAGAGTACGCAGCACTTCCCAAACTTATTGGACCACGAGACCCTGTCCTCCCCCCAAAGCCCTTGCAGGCTGGTGTCCTACAGGGCACCCTTTGGAAAGTGCTGCCCTAAGCTAATGGCACCGGCACCTGTGTCAGGGTAGGTGGGGTATTTTGGTAGGCTTTGTGCTGTGGAGTGATGGGCATGGCCAAGAACTCAGCAGTCATGACAAAGAAAGGACAAGATGACGCTCGGCCCTTCACAGCATCTGGGTTCTAGCCACTTATCTCCAGAGCAGAAACTAACTCAGGCTGTCCCCAGGGTGGGTCCCCGCCAGCCTAGAGAGACTTAGAGCCAGAGGGCTGGCACTCCAGAACGTGCCAGTCCCTGGGGTGGGCGGCCTCAGGTGGCCAGCCTCCAACCACGATGGGGAAGATGGGGTCTGGGAGTGGGGCCAGCTCTCCCCCGGCCTGGAGCCGAGGCTGGCGGGTCACCAGGCGGAGATGAGCATCTGGCAGGTGTTGGAGGACATCCAGACCAGCTCCACCAGGCGGAACTGGAAGTAGCCGATGACGAAGCCTGAGATGACATCTGTGACGTGGTGGCGGCCGATCATCACCCGGGACAGACCCACACAGAAGGCCCAGAGCACCAGCAGGATGCGCAGGGGCACCGCCAGCACCAGGTGGCTGAGGAAGAACTTGGACACCATGGCTGCGCGGCTGGCGTGCCCTGCAGGGAAGGCATAGATGTCCATGGTGAGGTAGTCCAGGAGGCCAGGGCTCATCTCGTAGGGGCCGCGCCGCTTGATGAGCTTCTGCACGCTGGCCACTGTCATGATGTCCAGGAGCAGGGCTGTGGGGGTGGTGAGGACAGGCCCCAGGGCCGTCAGGGCCTCAGGTCTGGCCAAACTGCTGGCCCCAGTGCCCTGTGACCCTCTTCCTACCCTTGCCCACTCCACTTAGCTGCACTAATGTCCATGTGGCTTCAGCACAGGGCCGCTGCCTGGGTGCCCGCTCTGCTCTGCATCCGTCCCCTTTGGGACAGAAGCCTCCCTGATTGCTCTGTTTATAAAACCCTCTACTCTTCTCTGACCTGCAGCCTTTTTTTTTGAGACAGAGTCTCACTTGGCTGCCCTGGGTAGAGTTCTGTGGTGTCCTGGCTCACTGCAACCTCAAACTCCTGTGCTCAAGACTCAGACTCCTGAGTAGAGGGGAGCACAGGTGCCTGCCGCAACACCTGGCTAGTTTTTCTCTTTTTAGTAGAGATGGGGGCTCGCTCTTGCTCAGGCTGGCCTCCCAGAGTGCTAGGATTACAGGCCATAAGCCACTGTACTGGCCTACATTGTTTCTTAGGGACATATTAGCATTTCCTCAAGGAAGACCTGCTGTGGTCACCACTGGGAGGTGTTCAAGGAAGGTGCCCAAAGGGAGTGGTGATCTGGAAGGTCTCCTTCCTGACACATGGGCTGCGGCGCTTTTTTTTTTTGTTCTTTTTTTTTTTTTTTTGAGACAGAGTGTCACTGTGTCACTCTCAGTAGAGTGCTATGGCATCACAGCTCACAGCAACCGCAAACTCTTGGGCTCAAGCAATTCTCTTGCCTCAGCCTCCCTGGTAGCTGGGACTACAGGTGCCCACCACAATGCCTGGATAGTTTTAGAGGTGGGGGTCTTACTCTTGCTCAGGCTGGTCTCGGACTCCTGAGCTCAGGCAGTCCACCTGCCTTGGCCTCCCAGTATGCTAGGATTATAGGCATGACAGCCCCCTGTGCTTTTTTCTAAAGGGACCTCACTCCCACCCCTCCCCTCAACCCTGAGAATGACATTATCATCCTCATTTTTTTAAAGCTGAAGTGAAATTCATACCATGTACAATTTACCATTTCAGAAAGTACCAGGTGCCACGTACAATTCAGTGGCACCTGGTACTTTCACAGTGTTCTGTGAGCGGCCACCACCTCTTCTAGTTCCAAGATATTTCATCACCCCCAAAGACATCTCTGTACCCTCAGGCAGAGGTACCCTCCTACTCCGGTCCACCCCCTCCTGGAAAATCTCACTCTGCTTCCTGGCTCTGAGAGTCACCTGTCCCAGATGCCGGCTTGCCCTTAGTGGAATGTTTTCAAAGTTCACCTGCATGGCAGCAGAGCCACGGCCTCGCCCCTTTTTGTGGCTGAGTAATACTCTGTTGTCCGGAGGGACCACGACTTGCCCACCATTCACCTGACTGTGGCATGTGGCCTGTGACTCATGCTGCTGTGAGCACGTGGGGCAGAGTGTTTGTTGAGCACCTGTCCTCAGTTCCTCTGGGTGCCCAGCTGGGGTAGCTTATATGGTGGTTCCAGCTGGGACCCTTTGAGGACCTCCAAACTGTTTCCCACATCAGCTGCACCGTTTCATCTTCACTTTACAGAGGACAAGATGCAGCCTTGGAAGCTGCAGTGTTCATACTGGGGGCTCCCTCTTTCCAGAGTGTTCCATCCTTCCCCAACCTACTACCCCCAGGAGTCCTGCCCTCGCCTCCCAGGGTCAGTCTGCTCCGCTGCCCTCCCTGCACCATCTCCTCCTGGAGGCTGAGGCCTGCCTGCTTGTTCATAGGTTTATCCCTGGGCCAGACACAGAGTGACAGTCTCCCAATGCTTGTGGTGTCACTGGCCTGAGCCTCACAGCCAGAGCTGGGCTCTTTCCTGGGCCTCCACTGGGCAGCTTGAGGGGAGTTGCTCTGCCTCTCTGTTAGGGCCTAGTTTCAGGCAGCTGATCAGTGGCCCCCAGACAGCCAATGCAGGGGCTCTGGTAAATTCTCCCCATCATTACAAAGGCCCTTAGAGCTCAGGCCCTCTGACCTGGGGTGGTGTAGCAGTCCAGGGCAGGTTCAGCACCCTAGTCGTACCCCAGCAAAGGTCATTGTACCCCAGGGCAGGTTCAGAGCCCTCAGGAAGCCAGTACCTCTGCCCCCTGCTCCCGTGGTATCAGGTGACTTCAGTGACCCCAGTGAGGTCACAGCACCTGTAAGCCCTTCTTCAGCGACAGCGAAGACAACACCAGCAGTGTTGTTCGGGGGCAAAGCTCACAAATGTCACAGCAGAGATCCAGATTTGAGTCCCAGCCTGGAGCCTCCTGGCTATGTGACCTTGGACAAGTCACCAAACTTTCCTCACTTATAAGACGGAGCTCAGAGGACAGCACCTGTGGCTCAGTGGGTAGGGCACTGGTCCCATATACCAAGGGTGGTGGGTTCAAATCTGACCCAAGCTAAACTGCAACAAAAAAATAGCTTGACTTGTGGCAGGCACCTGTAGTCCCAGCTATTTGGGAGGCTGAGGCAAGAGAATTGCCTAAGCCCAAGAGCTGGAGGCTGCTGTGAGCTGTGATGTGACAGCACTCTACAGAGGGTGACAAAATGAGACTCTGTCTCTTAAAAAAAAAAAAAAGAAAAAAGACAGAGCTCACAGACATCCATGTCCCAGAGAGGGCCCAGCACAGTGCTTGCAGGTGATCCACTGTCCCAGGTTGCAGGGACAGAGGGGTTTCCCAGGACACAGGAAATTCAGCAAACTGGCTAGGTTGGTCCCCCCAGTGCCTGGCACACCAGAAGGGCTAGATAAGCGTGGGGGTTAAATGCAGCCTGGCACTGGTGCTTTCTTAGACCACAGTGCTGTGCTCATCAGAACGATTGGCTCTCTCAACTGCTCTTTCAAGGAAATGGAAAAAAAAGAAAAGACGTTAAGAAAGAGATACCAGGGCGGTGCCTGTGGCTCAATGGAGTAGGGCGCCAGCCCCATATGCTAGAGGTGGCGGGTTCAAACCCAGCCCCAGCCAAAAAAACTGTAGAAAGAAAAAAGAAAGAGACACAATACGTGATGTTCACTGTAAAAGAAAATTTACAAAGCAGAAAACAAAAGTTAGTGTTTAAATCCCCCGTCATAAAATAAATAAATAAATAAATAAAATACATCTACTGTCATCCTGCCACTCAGAAATAGGCACAGTTCCCGAACCCCCTGTCCATCTGCAGGGTGTAGATTGAAGAGAAGCAGAAACACACTTTACACGCGCTGTTCTGGGACCTGCCGCTGCCTCCTGTGCTGCGGAGCGGAGCGTGAGGTTTAGGGGTGTGCTGAGCCCTTGGACTGCTCCAGAGGAGGCTTCCTCAGCTGCTCCACTGGGCCAGGACTTCTGTGTCAGCACAGCCACCTCCCTCCAGACACACCTCCCAGTTACCTCAGAACTTCACAGCCCGCTGTGGGGTGCTGCTTGCAGTCTGGCCTCTGCTGCCCCCCTCCCCCACTGGCTGCCGCCGCCCGAGGGCCCACCTAGGAAGTAGGTGTGTGAGAAGCTGCTGCTGAGGTCGGAGGAGACTGGCCAACAGAGAAGACTTTGTTCTGCACCTGCCGGCCAATTCCATGGCAACCTGTCCCCAGACCTGGGTCCTCCCAGGGAGGCGGCTGGGAGGTATGTGGCCACCAGCCTGTGTGCTGCTGACCATGCTGCTGACCACCCCCCTGGATTCTAGGGAGATCACAGTTCCAGCAGGAGAGAGGGATGGGGAACTGCCAGGTACCCAGGGTAGGCGGGAACCAGAGGCCAGCTAGCCCCCTCCAGCCAAGGAAGCCTCTCTCACCCAGAAACCCCCCCAAGATGGCCCCGGGACAGGCCCCTCCACATGGGGAGAGGGCTCCAGATTTATAGTGGGTTCAAGCCTTGCTGGTGGGGGGTGTGAGGCGGGCACTGGTGCTTCTGGTGGGGGGATGTAGGGGAGGGGGAGGTTGACCCTACTCACCAAAAACAAGTTTTTCCACCTCTGGGAGTCTTGGCCCGTTCACCTGTAGCAGGGTGTCACAGGATGAAGTGAGCTAATGATACCTGTGAAGCCTTGAGCACAATGTGGGTATGGCAGTCAAGGTCAGGTTGCTGCCCGCTCTAAGTCTGTCCTCTCTGGGGACAGTGTGAGGTGGCCTCAGGCAGGTGCCTCAGTGAAAAGGTTTTCTCTGAGGTTTCACCAGGATCAAAATTATCTGGCCCAGGTCCTGAGACCTCTGTCACCCACGGCGAAGTCAGAGAGGCTGGGGCCAGGCCAGGGTCACCAGTGCTGGTGCACAGGTACTGGCCAGGATTTGGGTGCCAGGAGGGCCGCAGACTTGAGGGGGTGGTTAATGTGGACCAGGATTGGGCCCCAAGGTAGGTCAAAGTATGACACTAGCCACTGGAAGGCACAAGCCATCTGTCCTACTGGCAACCAGTTTTCTTAGCCAATAACTGGGGCTCAGCGGCTGAGTGGTATGAAATCTGCCTTCCTAATGCAAGTGCCCCGTGGGAAGCACTGGGGGTCAAGGAGGAATAGGGGAGAGAGGGGCTTCACTGGGTCACCTCAAGGCCTCTCTCTGACAGGGCGGTAAAAGGCAAGGGGCCTTTGGTATCTCGATCACCCCACGTGCCCCAGCTCTTCTGCGTGGGCTGTCGGGTGCCACAGGCTGGGAACTGAGCTAGACCCAAACATCCCAAATCTTTTTTTTTTTAGAGACAGAGTCTGACTTTGTCATCCTTGGTAGAGTGCCATGGTGTCACAGCTCACAGCAACCTCCAGCTCTTGAGCTTAGGTGATCTCTTGCCTCAGCCTCCCGAGTAGCTGGGACTACAGGCGCCCGCCACAACGCCCGGCTATTTTTTTGTTACAGTTTGGCCGGGACCGGGTTTGAACCCTCCACCCTCAGTATATGGGGCCAGTGCCCTACTCACTGAGCCACAGGCGCCGCCCTCCCTAATCATTTTTAATAGCAAAACATTTTTCCCCCCAGTGAAAGGATATGGGGTGAGACTGCAGCTGGAGGCAGCTTGCAGGACCCTCATCTACCACGCAGGGAGACTTCTGGGCTGCCCTGGTCCCATGATTTGAAAACCCCATTCTACGGTTTGCAGGAGGGGCAGCGAGCCCTCAGTTCACATGTTGGAGACCCAGTCCCCGAGGCACCAGCATCAAGGGGAGGCCTTTAAGAGGAGGAAGGTCTGAGGGTCCTGAGGGTTGTGCTGTCATGCATGGATAGTGCTGTAATTGGGGGAGTGGGCTCCCAAGGAGAGGGGTCCCTCTCCTGTGCATGCTCCCCTGCCATGTGACACAATGACGTGGCACGTAGGCTCTCACCAGATGTGGCCCCTTGATCTCAGACTTCCCAGCCTCCAGAACTGTGGCCCGAATAAACTTGTGTTCATTGTAAATCACCCAGTGTGGTGTTCTGTTACAGGAGCAGAAAACTGAGACACCCCCATCTGGGCCCTTCAGAAGCTGCTGCTATTTCTGGCTGGTTCCACCTCCCAAGGCCATAAGGAAGTGGGCTCTCTGCCCCTTTTCTGTCCTGTGCCCTGAGGGGACTGTTGGGTCCAGCCCACCCTGCCCCTGTTCATTCATTCACTCAGTCACACTCGGTCACCTCTCAGGCATCCCTGGTTCTTGGCCTGTCAGCCCACGAGCTGGCCAGCCTGGCTGTCAGCATTCTCTCTGGCTGGGGGGGAGGTGGGCAGTAAGCAATGGTTATACACCTTATCTTGGATGTGAGGACCCCATGGCCTCACCATGCTTTGGCCTCTGGGGTTGAGGGCTGTAAATGGAAGAGGTGGGGGCAGTGCCACCCTCAAGCCTCGGGATGGCTGCCCAGCACAGCCCATGGCTTCCTGGACCCACTGGCCCTCCTGCAGGCCCTGTCCCCTCCTCCATCACGTCCAGCCCTGGTCTGACTGCGATTCTGACACTGTCAGCACATCATCTGGTGTCCAGAAATAGAAGCAAATGGCACCATCACTCAGGGCTCCAAAAATCTTGCCCGCATGGCACTGTCGAGGCTGCTGACCCTTATTTCCTCCCTGACTCAGAGGCAGGCAAGGGAGCCCCATGGGGGACAGGGGGAGGTCTCCCTGGCAGAAGGCTCCGATTGAGGGTTGGACCAGCAGGTGGAAGCTGCACAGCCGGCCTTGCTGTCACCTGCACCTGACCTCCACAGGCCTCCCCTCACTGCGGTCACCAGGGCAGAAGGAGACAGGCCTCAAGGTCAGCCACGGTGAACTGCATGACCTCGGCACATCCCTCCCGTGAGTGATGTCATGGGGTTGACAGGGAGCCTGCTCTGAGGGCTGCATGCAACAAGCTCTTGGTGAATAGCACCTGGGACAGTATTGGCCTGACCACCTCTCACACCCCTGCTTCCCAACAATCTCCACCTTCAGATCTTTTCCAAGAGTGGCAGGACGACTGAACCTACCCTGCAGGAAGCAGGAGACTCTCAAGGGGTGGGGAGGACCTGCCTTGGGCTGTATGGTGGCCAAGGCACCAGAGTGCTGGGGCATCCTCAAAAAAACCAGGCAGGAACCAAAGCCTTCTCCCAAAAGAGCTGCTGTCCTGGGGGCAAGGACTCAGCTCCTCCTGAAGCCTGGGGGAATCAGAGCAGGGCTGTCTGTCCTGGCTGTGTGCACATGGCCCCTTTGGGGTTTGAACTATTATTCCCCTCAAAGACATGCTCTATGGGACCAGGTCAACAGCAGAGAAGCATCCCTGGGGACCAGGGCTGGGTGAGGGTGGGAAGGTGGAGGTTAAGGGCAAAGACTGGGCTTCACAGGGCTCCTGTTGGCTGGTGGAGGGACAGTTGTGTGGGTAGTGTCCCTTCCTGGCTAGGACCATGAGGAGGGGTCCTCATGCTCTTGCCCTGGGGGTGGACCCTGCTTCTAATCCTCCATTCTGGCTTCTGGGAGGTTGGGAACCGTGGGGTGGGGGTGGGGGCGGGGAGGGAGTGTAAATCAGCCAAGGCTTTCTGAAAGGCATTTGGCTTCAGAATCTGAGTCTTCACACCTCATCTCCCTTTGACTCAGCTATTTACTTTGTGGGAGTATCTCCTTGGGAAATAATTAGGGACACGGTTAAGGATGTCCCCTGCAGCATTATTTATAACACTGAAAAACGTGAAACAGCCCAGTGCCCTTCAGGAGGAGAAAGATGGGACACAGTGTGGCCACGTCTAGACAGAGAGCATTCTGTGGCCTCTGAGCTGATGGAGCCTGTGCATATTTACAGCTGCCAAGGACACCTATAGGCGTGGTAAGTGGAAAAGGCCGATTACAAAACGGCACTCACAGGTAGGATGCCATCTCTGCAAAGGTAAGATATGTTGTGTAAGCAAATGTGTTAATACGCAAAGAAAAAAGTCTGGAAGGTACTACACTAAGTTTTTTTTTTTTGAGATAGAGTCTCACTCTGTTGCCCAAGCTAGAGTGCTGTGATGTCAGCCTAGCTTGCAGCAACCTCAAACTCCTGGGTTCAAGTGATCCTCCTGCCTCAGTCTCCTGAGTAGCTAGTACCATAATTGTCTGCCACCATGCATGGCTAATTTTTCTGTTTTTAACCAAGAAGGGGGTCTCATTCCTGTCCAGGCTGGTCTTGAACTCTTGGCCTTAAGTGATTCTCCCACCTTGGCCTCCCAGAGTGCTAGGATTATAGGTGTGAGCCACCGCACCCAGTGCACTAATCGTTAACAGAGCTTCTTGCTGGGCAGGGGATTACGGGTGATTTTTATTGTCTTTTTGTAATTCTGCACTTAAAATCTTTCTTACCATGAAGATGCATTATTTGTGTACATTTTTGAGAAACATTACTTTAATTTTTATTTTTTTTGAGACAGAGGCTCACTATGTCACATTGGGTAGAGTGCCATGGCATCACGGCTCACGGCAACCTCAAACTCTTGGGCTTAAAAGGTTCTCTTGCTTCAGCCTCCCAAGTAGCTAGGAGTATTGGCACCTGCCACAAACACCCAGCTATTTTTGTTGGAGTTGTCATTGTTATTTAGCAGGCCCAGGCTGGGCTCAAACCTGCCAGACTTGGTGCACGCGGCTGGTGCCATAACTACTGTGCCACGGGTGCCGAGCCAGAAACATTACTTTTAAAGAACAGATATTCCAACCATACATGCTTATAATTTACGTAGAGTAGTCAAATTCACTGGGACAAAGAAGATTGGTGGGTGCCAGGGAATGGAGTGGGGAGATCATGTTTCATGGGGACAGAGTTTCAGTTTGGGAATATATAAAAGTTTAGGAGATGGGCTCAGTGCTCGTAGCACAGTGGTTTCAGCGCCAGCCACATACACAGAGGCTAGCAGATTTGAATCCAGCCTGGGCCAGCTAAACAACAATGACAACTGCAACAAAAAATAGCTGGGCATTGTGGCGGGTGCCTATAGTCCCAGCTACTTGGGAGGCTGAGGCAGGAGAATCTCTTAAGCCCAAGAGTTTGAAGTTGCTGTGAGCTGTGACACTACAGCACTCTACTTAGGGCAACATAGTGAGACTCTGTCTCAAAAAAAAATTCAGGAGATGGATGGTGGTAGTGGACACATGTGATGAGTGTACTTTATGCTACTGTGTACACTTAAAAATGGCTAAAACAGGATATTTTATGTTCTATATATTTGAATACACACATAACAAAAGTTATTTTAAAACCAGGGCAGCATTCCAGAAGAACACAGCCTTTGGGGAGCAATCAGTGAGCAGAGATTTAGGGTCAAAGGGGAATCCTGAGGGGAGGCAGGATTAAAATAACTTTTTTTTTTGAGACAGAGCCTCAAGCTGTCACTCTGGATAGAGTGCTGTGGCACCACAGTTCATAGCAACCTCCAATTCCTGGGCTCAAGCGAGTCTCCTGCCTCCGCCTCCCAAGCAGTTGGGACTACAGGCACCCACCACCTACCGGCCATTTTTTGGTTGCAGCCATCATTGTTGATTGGCAGGCCCAGGCTGGATTCAAACCCGCCAGCTCAGGGGTACGTGGCTGGCGCCTTAGCCCGTTGAGCCACAGGCGCTGAGTCGGTGAAACACTTTTAAATGAATGCACCTAACCCCTGACCTTGGCAAATCTTGGCTTCGGCTTCTTGAGGAATATGAGGAAAATTAAAATACATCTTCCTCATCTAGTTCTTCTTCCAGAGTCATCACTGGCAAATGTCTGCTTCTGTCTTGGGATAAAGTTCAGGCCTAGAGAAGACAGATCAATAGCAACCATGCTACAAAGAATTACAGCAGACATACTGTGCTTTGACTTCCTTGGTATTAATGAGGCAAGTTTGTGAGATGACTCAGGTCCTGTACAGCTTATGCTTCCCTTGTCTCAACAGGCTTGTCAAGTCAAAGGGATTAAAATACATAGGATTAAATAAGAGGAAACGAACTAAGATTTCAATGGCAGGAAATTGTGTTACGTGTCAAGAATAAGTGCAGGCAGTTAGTGATGTCACTGTTTGGAATAGGGTTCCTTGTATAATTAGAAAACCTTTTTGGAGGGACCACCTAGATATCCATCCCTCTCTTTAAAAAACTTTAGACAAAGTGCTTTAGAATACCAAGCAGATGGTCTAGATGAGAAATGTCCATTTCTTCTAACTCTCTGTCTTGCCAGAGGAAAGAGAATCACTTCAAACCACATCCCTTTTATAATTTGTAGCCTATCAGGTAGGTGCACCCATTTTAAATGGTCTTTAAGAATTGTTTAGTGAATAAAGAAGTAACTCAGCAACCTAGCATTTTCTAAAAGGCTATTGCTATGAGCATTTACTTAATTTGGTATTTACTAACTGGTTATCTCATAAGACTTATGCAAGTTATGAAGAAGTGAAATAAAGCTTTAGCAAAATAGTTTCTTTCACATTTTTCTTGGGGCTACCTTACTCCTTTCTCTAAGAAGATTCAAGAAACCTTCAGTTTGGACTGTTTGGGTCCCAAGGAATCCCCTATTATCCACAGGGCTACTAGAGGGCTCTTTCAGAGCTGTGCTTTCCCCTTTGCAGTCTTTCATGAAAGTGGTTTGTTACCACTTTTCCATTTGAGGAGGAAAAATTGTCCCCAGACTGAAAATAAAGCAAATTATGTGTTCAGCATCTGAAATGTGTGCTGAAGTAATTTATTGAGAACCACTGAGGAAAAGCACACCTCTGGGTGTCTGTGCTAATGAGTCCTTGTCAGGGGAAGAAACCTTGTTTGAAACCCCTAACTAAAAGCAACAGTTTGCTTAAATTTATGCTTCTCAGATATATTACTTATTACTTTTGATTAATGGTTCATGTCTGACAACTCTGAGAAGATGCTTCGAGGTGTTGTACCCTTAAATTTTATAGCTCTATACAATAAGCCAGTATTATATGGAGCAGCTTAGCTACTTACATAAATGATCTTTCCCCTACGTAGGCTATATAGACTTGTTTCTCAGTCACTTCACACTGAAACATCATATGATCCACTTGCTAATTACTAAGTTAATGAGTAATAAATTTTGACACATTCTTAAAATCAATGTGTCAAAAAAATTTTCCCCTGATATATTTATTATTTCACTTATTGAATAAATGTTTGTCATGTCAATTCCCTGCTAAAAAACTAGTTAATGACTAGCTATAAGATCAAGTCCAAAGTACTTAATTTGATTTTCTGGGATTCTAGGGCCTGCATCGTCTGGACTCTGCTCTTCTTTCAGCCCTATTGTCTGTGTGCCCTGCGTACAAAGGCCACTGCATTTCAGCTGAACCACTTATAGTTCCCAATCATACTTTTTTTTTTTCCTAGAGACAGGGTCTCACTTATCACCTTTGGTAGAGTACCCTGGCATCACACAGCTCACAGCAACCTCCAACACCTGGGCTTAGGCGATTCTCTTGCCTCAGCCTCCCGAGTAGCTGGGACTACAGGCACCCGCCACAACGCCTGGCTATTTTTCTGTTTTGCAGTTCGGGCCAAGGCCGGGTTTGAACCCCCCACCTTCGGTATATGGGGCCGGTGTCCTACTTGATGAGCCACAGGCGCTGCCCAGTTTCTGATCATTCTTGACCTAGATTTTGTTTCTTAGTGGGATAATGCAAAACATAATGTGAGTTTAAAGAACTCAACTAAATCTTAAGCTGAATTGAAGTTTGAAATTACTAATACTTAGGGCAGGGGCTCCGTTTCCTTTTTTGTCAGCTATTCTTAATTGTACACTAATAAAGTTTTAGGGTCTGTCTCCCACATTTTTATCATTTCCTTACTAGGATCCAAGGAAGTTTCCTTAGTTCTCAAGTTTCAAACATTTTTCTAAAAGATACGGTAAATACCCCTTTTGCCTTAGTCTGGATTTAATGCTTCTGTGGCCTTCTCAAGAGCCTGGCTTTCTTCTGTACTTCTTTCTTACTGATAGCCTGGAATTTATGGGAAATTTTGTGGGCTGTTTTATGAATTTAATATTTCTGGCCTGAGTTAGCAGTAACTGGTAGGCTTATCTCTTTGAGGTCTGTTGTCTTCTTTACCCCTCGTCCGCTGCGGACCACCTGGTTCCCTGACACGGCTGATCAGGAGACGCAGGTTGGCAGGTATAGGACACACCATAGCCTCCAGGGAGCCTGTATCTTCTGCTTCCCAAGTGCCATTTAGCTGTAGTCTTCCATCCTTAGTGCTACCTACATCTTGAGTCTCTTAGCTCTGACTCAAAGCGGCTGATATTGCTATAGGTTTATTAGTAATTTAATATTAGAATATAAACACAGAATAGAAGATTTTGTGGCACTTAGTAGTCACAGAATTCTACTCCCTGCCTGGCTGACCTAGTTCTGTATCTATGAAAACTGTGTAACTTTTGTTGTTGTTTTTTAATTTAACCATTTTTTTCTTCTAATATTTGCAGTTTTTGGTCTGTGATGATCCATTTATCTTGGACTGTGCACTCATTTTATAATGGTTCCAGTTTACTTATTTATTTATTTTTTGAGACAGAGTCTCACTTTGTCACCCTGGGCAGAGTGCCGTGGAGTCATAGCTCACAGCAACCTCCAACTCTTGGGCTCAAGCAATTCTCTTGCCTCAGCTTCTAAGTAGCTAAGACTACAAGAGCTGCCACAATGCCCAGCTATTTTTAGAGATGGAGTCTCGCTCTCCGTCAGACTGGTCTTGAACTCCTGAGCTCAAGCACTCCACCCACCTTGGCCTCCCAGGGGCCTAGGATTACAGGCGTGAGGCACCGCGCCTGGCCAGTGGGTTTCAGTTTAGGTTTGATTATACATATCAAGAATTTGCTTTTTAGAGTCAAACCTTTTTTTTTCTCTTCTTCATAGAGTTTTAATCTTAAATAAATGTTTTTCTTTGTTTTGTTTTGTTTTAAGGAAAGAAATAAGGGTAATGAGTTTTCCCCATAAGCTTATGGTAGTGGTGGTGGTGGGACTTTCCTCCAAACAGTGCTCTGCCTTTGGCTTTCCATGGGTTTGTGACGTGGGATGATAAGTTCTGACCCTAATGTCAGAAACACCTAGCTTTGCCATTTAATCATTAGAAAATTACTCTACTTCTTAAGGTTATAATAAGGATTAAATAAAATAATGCATGCACAATTTTTAACCCAGTTCCTGTAAGTTCTCAATAAATGGTGTTTATGGGCGGTGCCTGTGGGTCAGTGGGTAGGGCGCCAGCCCCATATACTGAGGGTAGTGGGTTCAAACCCGGCCCCAGCCAAACTGCAACAACAAAAAATAAATAAATAAAAAGATAAATGGTGTTTATTATTATCATTACTATTTTTAGTAGAGATTGGGATTAAAGGTAGAATGATGACTATCCTCTGGGATTCTCTTGTAGATTGTTCAAGACCTTAAATTGGGTTTGTTCCAAAGCTTAGGAACAAATATGTCTTATGGCTATAATGTCTCTGATTTTTTTTTCTTTATCTGTCTGAAGGTTTTAATTTTTCATCCTCTGGAAGAGAAGATGTAGATGTGAGAACATTAGGAAATGGTAAGATTGTAGCAGCATCACCTGATTAGAACTAACTTTACTATTTTCACCCTTTCCAGACAGCAGGCTTACTGGAGTTACTTAGGCAAAACCAAAATGAGCAGGGCCCCAAGCTTCTCCAAGTTAGGAAACTTTGTGGATTATGGAGCTACTGTATATATTGTATGACGTATATCTTAATAGGCCATTCTTTTTATATACCTGTAAATTATAAGGGATTTCTATGTGCATTAACAACAAAGGGCCTGATTTTTTTCAAAAGTTTGATTATTAATTATTCCATTTAATAACATTTCAGAAGTATTGGTACAGTTTTAAAATGAACATCTTCATTTAACAAGTGATTCTATGCTTGGCGCTTATAGCTCCGTGGTTAGGGCACTGGCCACCTACACTGGGGCTGGCAGGCTCGAACCTGGCCCAGGCCTGCTAAACAACAATGATAACAACAACAACAACAACAATAATGGCTAGGTGTTGTGGTGGGCACCTGTAGTCCCAGCTATTTGGGAGGCTAAGGCAAGAGAATTGCTTAAGCCCAAGAGATTGAGGTTGCTGTGATCTGTGATGGCATGGCACTCTACCCAGGGCAACATAATAAAACTCTGTCTCAAAAAAAAAAAAGTGATTCTACTCTCTTAGCCTGCATTTCTCTTTTTCACCTTGTTGCATTAAAAGATGATGAGAGTTAATCCAGAACCATGTGAGATTTATAGTCCTTCCTCTCACAGATCACAGCCTTCCCATTTCACTAGTGGATTAGGCTAGGAGGATGGATTTCAACAGGACGTCGCTGCATGTGACAATGTTACATTAGTGTAACCGAGTTAATTAGTGGTTATTCAAATTTTATTTTGTAATTAACACAGGCTTGTTTAAGGACCTTTGGGAAAGCAGTCATTTTCACATATTGCCTGTGCTGGGGTTTAGCAGCCCGTACCCCCCACCAAAAAGCCCCTTGATTCTTTTCACATGTTCTTCCCTTCCCCATGTTACTAAACTTTCAGTCCTCTAGAGCTCAACCCGTTTTTCACACCTCCTAACCCTCTTGCATTAGCCCAAATGTTAACTCCATCAACACGTTTCTGTTTCATGACGGGGTGTGTGCTGCCAGGAAGGCCCTTTGCAATTGAGCTGGTGAATCCTCATAGAGTACATTTCACTTCACAAGAAATTAAGGAACTTCAGCAGGTAAACCTCTTCATGACATGGAAATCGTCATGTTTCTGCAACTCTCTAACTGAGCTAGAGTGCTAATTGTTTTTCTTTTTCTGCTACTACAGAAAATTAATAAGTCTTCTAACAAAATCCAAGTACGTGACTTGCAGCTTGTCACAAGGTAAGGGTAGGCTCACTGGAGATGATTTCAGAAAGGAAATTTTGGTTGCAGACCACATATCTACTATGGGGATTGTATGCAGAATATTTAAATAACATTAACAACCAAAATAAAAAAGGGGACATGATTAAGTAGTCACTTCTCTGAGGAAGATATATGAATAACCAATGAACATGTAAAAAAATGTTCAACATCGTAAGTCATTAGAGAAATGCAAATCAAAGCCACAATGGCATCCCACTTCATACCCAGTAGGTGATTATCATCAAAAAGACAGAAAATAACAAGAACAAGTGCTGGCGAGAAAGTGGAGATATTGGAACCCCCATATCTTGTAGGATTGTAAGTGCAACCACTTAGGAAAAGTTTGGCAATTTCTCTCAAAAGGTTAAACATAAAGTTTACCAAATGACCCAGCAATTCCACTTCTAGATACTATACTTGCAAGAGAAATGAAGACATACATCTACATAAGGGCATGTTCATGAATGTTCATAGTGGTATTTTTCATAATAGCAAAGAAATAGAAACTACGCAAATGTCTATGGATAAACAAAATGTGGTATATCTCCATAATGGAATATTATTCGGTAATAAAAAGGAATGAAGTACTGATATGTGCTACAACATGGATGAAACTTGAGATCTATCTTTTTTATTATGCAATAAAAAAGTAGTTTCAAAACACCACATACTGTATGATTCTATTTCATATGAAATGTTTAGAGCAGGGAAATCTCCTAGCAGACTGGGAGGCCGAGGCAGGTGGATTGCCTGAGCTCCCGGGTTCAAGACTAGCCTGAGCAAGAGCAAGACCCTGCCTCCAAAAATAGCTGGGCATCATCACAGACACCTGTAGTCCCAGCTACTTGGTAGGTTGAGGCAAGAGAATCACTTGAGCCCATTGAGGTTGCTGTGAGCTATGATGCCATGGCACTCTACTGAGGGCAACAAAGTAAGACTGTCTCAAAAAAAAGAAAAAAAGAAAGAATGGGGAAATCTATAGTGACAGCAAATCAATTAGTAGTTGGCTAGGGAGAAAAACAGAATGGGAAGTGATACTAATGGGTATGAAGTTTCTCTTTGGGAGTGATGAAATTTTAAAATTAGATTTTGGTGATAGCTGCACAACTCTGAAAAAATGCTAGAAATCATTGAACTGGACAGTTAAAATGGGGGAATTATGTATAAATTACATCTCACTAAAGCTATTTTTAAGAAAGAAATTTGGGGCAATTTGTATGTATTTAATCAGACAATTTTTTTTATTGTTTTTGTTTAGAGAGGCAATAGGACATATGAAAGAAGGTGAAGAAGAAAAGACCAAGACCTATAGTGCCTTAATATGGACAAATAAAGCAATACAGAAGAAAGACATTGAATTCCTAAATGAAATAAAGGTAGTTCAAGTACTCTTATCCTTTTTTATTTTATTTTTCTATTGCCTATAAAAGAATCCATTATCTTCTAATTTACTACCAGCAAGTTACAGAGCATGGGCTTTGGGGTCTGTGAAACCCAGTTTCAAATCCCATAAAACTTTGTCATGTACTACTCAACGGACAATTCATCTAACCTGCTGGAGAAGCAGTGTTGTTAATGATGAAAAACCCGACTCTCAAGACAGGTTCAAATTCTGGATCTGTATTGCTTAGCTGTGTGCCTTTGGACAAGTTACTTAGCTTGTCTTTATGCTTCAGTTTCTCCATCTATAAAATTAATTAAAAGCATTAAATGAGTTTAATCATGTAAAGCACTTAGAATAGTACCTAGCACATAGAAAATATTCAGCAATGCTCTTATAATATATGGTTATCTGTAAAAAACAAATATAAAATAGGGCTTATCTAAATAGAATCGATGATGAGATTAAGTACATGAATAAAATGTGATCATACACCTAAAGCACATACATTTGGGCACATGCTAAGTTTTCCTTCACACGAACATGTCACCTGTTTCCACTTCTTTCTGTAAAGAAAATCTACTCTCAGATGCAATCAATGAGTGTATGGGCACAAAGGTACATATAGTTAGCACAATGTTGTTTAAATTGGCAATATTTTCTAATCATCTAGAGGAACTACTGAGAGAGACTGGTTTAATATTATGGCTCATCTGTACAATGGACTATTACTATCCAACCATTAAAAATTATGGTAGATTAATATTTTTGACATAGGAAAATGTTCCTAATAAGTGCTAACAGGGGAAAAATTAGGATATAGAGAATAGAGAGGATGATATGGTGTGCTTTAAACACACACATGTCTGTATGTACATACAGATGATTATGTAGAAAACAAATTCTAAGGCGACACATACCATAAATAGCGTTTCTTATCTTGAAAAATACAGACACCCGGCTCGGCTCCCATAGCACAGTGGTTATGGCGCCAGCCACACACACTGAGGCCAGCGGGTTCGAACCCAACCCGGGCCAGCTAAACAACAATAACAATTGCAACAAAAAAGTGGCGGGCACCTGTAGTCCCAGCTACTTGGGAGGCTGAGGCAAGAGAATCACTTAAGCCCAAGAATTTGAGGTTGCTGTCAGCTGTGATGCCAAGGTACTCTACCCAGGTGACATAGTGAGAGTCTGTCTCAAAAACAAATATAAAAGAAAAATACAGACACCCAATAGATAAAAGTGGACAAAGGATATGAACAGGCAGCTGAAAAATGAGCAACTATAAATGGCCAAGAATCATTTGAAAAGATGTTCTACCTCTGGGTTAAAGTAACTAGAAGTTGTCACTTTATTCCCCTTAAATTAATGATACCTCAGTGGATTGGCAGGGAGGGGAAAGACTGTTGCACACAGTGTCAATAGGAATGCAGAGTGTTCCAACCTTTTTGGAACATGCGGCAATGACCATAAAATTTTAAAATATGTTGGTCTTCTACTGACAATCTGTTCTATAGAAATAAAATTCCATAAGGATACATACACAATGATGTTTATTGACTTTGTTCAAAGTGGCAAAATCAACAAAAAACTGGAAACAAAATATCCTTCAATAAGAAAATGATAGAATAAATTGGAATATTATAGATCTATTGCAAACCAGAAATGGACTATGATCCTATTTGATATATTAGTGTGTATATATGTGTAAAGTGTTAGAAAAAAATAGGTATAACTACACTTGTAATTTGTAGTAACACCCATGACATTATAAAAAAAAATGAAGTGCAGAATAGTGTTTATGAGTATTTAGGTGAAGACGTAAAAGTCATTCACCTGCTTAGAGAAATGCATCTATAAAATGTGGGTATGAATATCCTGCAGCGGCCCTTCATGTCTCAGCTTCTGTGATTCTCTATCTAAGGTCTTTTGGCTTTTCAGCCTTTAGGATGATAGACAGATATCTTTAAGGTTTCAAAACAATTTTGAAATTATATTCCCTCTCATGGATGCAAGTCATTGAGAACATCATGGGGAGAAAATAAATTCATTTAAAAAAATAGATTCACACTTTGAGGGCAGCCATAGAACTAACTCAGAAATAGTACTAAAAGATGATTTTTATAGGTACAAACTAAGTGGTGAAAGGGTGTATTTCAAGGGTCCACAGCCCAAGCAGACTGATACAATTAGCTGATTTCTAATAATGTTTTCATAGTTTCTAAATATTCCTGTAAAAAACAGAAAACTGACCTACTTCCCCATTTTAAGAAAAAGGCACTTCAAATTTATTACTTGTCCCCTCTTTTTTAAGAGCAACCTACTTTTAAGAAAAAAAGTGCATGTGCATATTTCTGAAAATTCAGCAGTATGGGAATAGCAGAATGTAATGTTAGAATAAATGGTTTCCTTCTGTTGACTAAAAACCAACCAAAAAAGATGTGTGTGTTGATCTCAGTATTATGCTGGCAGCAGTATAGCAGCTAGGTTGGTATTGCCACTGACTGGCTCAGGGTCAGCGGAATGACTCTAGAAGTAAAGAAAGGTGTGGGAAGAAGAGCCCTCTTAGCTAGCTATTTCTGTACTCTAAAGTGGAGGCCATGTCTTAGTAGATTTCTTAGGAGTTCAGCCTTGTCCTTGATTTTTTTGGTCTTTCTGGCCATAAAAAGACAGCTTGTAGAGATAGCTTATTTCACCAAAACAAAGTGCTTCTAAAATCAAAGTAATACAGAATCATAAAAACCACAGAGATGGGAGGGGCCATTGAATAACTGCTGTGATAAAAGCAGTCACACCCTTTCAAATGTGGTGTTTGTCAGAACTTGCCTTCTTTCTTGTTGGAGAACTTGATAGGTGGGAGACCAGACAGAAACTTTTCCTTTAGGCATTTATTAATCATGTAAATTAGGAAGAGTTGTTCCAACAAGAAACTGCAGAGAATTCAGTTCTTAAGAAACTACATCTCTAGTTAAGTCTAATATCTATTTTTAAAACTTGGAATTAGTTGACCTTTTGCAGTATTAACCACTTTTTAAAAATAATTTGTATCTTGTGACATAAAGAAAAATCTCTAATACGAAGTAATTCCAGGTGGGGTGGGAGCCTGGGCATGATGGTTTAGGCCTTTAATCCTAGCACCCTGGGAGGCCAAGGCTGGTGGATTGCTTGAGCCCAGGAATTCAGAGACCAGTAAGAGTGAGACCCTGGCTCTACTAAAAATAGAAAAACTAGTTATATATGGTGGCACACGGGTGTGGTCCCAGCTACTAGGGAGGCTGAGGCAAGAGGATCACTTGAGCTCAAGAGTTTGCGGTTGCTGTGACTATGATGACACCATAGTACTCAATCAGGGTTACTCTGTCTCAAAAACAAAACAAAACAAAAAACCTGCATCCATAAAAACTCTGAAATATAAAAGACATACATTATTAATATTATTCACAAGCTAGGCTAATAAATATTGAGAGGTCCCAGTTTATTGTGCACACTTATTTGTAATTATTATATTGAAATGTCATCCTAATTAGTGATGCAGCATTTCCAGATATATCCTTTGTATAACTAAACCCCTCCAAACAAAAAATCTAGCCCCTGAGAGTAGGTATATTTTCTCTAAAACATGCAAACTGCGAGACTATTTCTCTCCCCAGCCCGAAATCCCCACTGTGAGGTTATTCTGTTGGGCGAGAAAACAGAGGTAAGAACACTGCCCTCTGGAAGAGCCCTGCTGAAGTGAGGAGCGGGATGGAACTGCAGGGATTTAACCAGTTTCTTCTATATTAGACCCAAATAGACTTCGAGGACCATTGACTTCAAGGCCCTTTTTTAATGGTGAGCCTATTAGGGCACAAAGAATGAGTAATTATGGGGTAGATCATGATAAATACCACAGAGTGTGAACCTAAGAAAACGCAATTTATCGTAATATTAGGTAGTTTCTACCCTCAGAATGATAGATGATGTCCTTTAATAAGACATCTGTGGTAAGCTGTGGAGGACAAAGGAAGTCGAAGACAGGCTTTACTAGGCGACAAAGCTCTAACGCTGTGGTTGTGTATCATAATCTTTAGGACCTAAAGATTGACCAGAAAACTCCTCTACGAGTCCTTCACCGAAGACCCTTGGCTGTGAGAACTCGGGTCATTCACTTCATGGAGACACTCTACGTGGATGCCCACCATTTCCGCCTCTATCTGAAAACGCAAGCTGGAACGTATCCTTCCACCTGCTGCCTTGCAACTGGGACGTGATTGGAAGAGTTAAGACTGCCCTTGATAAATAAGTTCAACCTGATCTAAGAGATACTATGGAAAGGATTGTATTGGAGTATAATCCTTTTTTTTGGTGGGAGGTGTTATTTCCCCATTAAATCTGTGTTTTTCAAAATGACATTTTAAACCCTGGGTCAGCAGTCAGTTCATTGTCAGCTTTATTTATTTATTTATTTATTTTTTTTGAGACAGAACCTCAAGCTGTCACCCTGAATAGAATGCTGTGGCATCACAGCTCACAGCAACCTCCAATTCCTGGGCTCAAACAAGCCTCCTGCCTCTGCCTCCCAAGTAGCTGGGACTACAGGCGCCGGCCACAACGCCCGGCCATTTTTTGGTTGCAGCCGTCTTTGTTATTCAGCGGGCCCGGGCTGGATTTGAACCCACCAGCTCAGGTGTACGTGGCTGGCGCCTTAGCCTGTTGAGCCACAGGCGCTGAGCCTCATTATCAGCTTTAAAGTTATCTCTGTTTCACATAATTATAGTGTCTTACCCAGTGCTGAACACATTATACATACTCAGAAAATTCTTTTGATTGATTCTTTTGCTGTTTTTATATATTTTTGCAAGTCATATGTTCATTACCATATTTAGGTCCTTTCAGCATTTCAACCACTTGCCCCAAATGACTAAATGCAGGCAATAGATGGGAACGGTGCTACCCTCATCTTAGCTTTACTCAGCCACTGCCCCAGTACAACTGAGAATATTCTTTCTCTATATAAACAACATTTCACATTACACATCCTTTGTTTGAGCCTAATAAACTTGTTTGACAGTAATACTATGGTGGCATCAGCGCCATTTTCAAAGACTGCAGAGTTTTGACTGTGTTATAAATGGAAAGGCTGAGATCAGAGTTAAACTTATCCACAGTCCATGACTATCTTGACTTGTATGGTGTTGGTAAGCTCCAGGTCATGTGAAGTTTTGTATCAGAACTGCGTGGCTGATTAAAATATATCAGGGAGCTCCTTACATCTTAGCTTTGGCTACTTTTCAAAGGTGTTCTTAGTTTTTATTTCTTGGTTTTGTATTATTTTGTGATCCACTAGTATGAAGCGATAACATATTCTAAATGGTATAAAACTAATGATATCCTTATGTATATAAGAAAAAGAGCAAGTTTTAGTCACCAAAAGCCATTATCCTCACTACATTGCTGTAACTAATGTGCCAGTCCTTCCCCAGCAACCTGCTTTCTCCTCTTCTTTCTCTAGCCCATCCCAGAATAACCTGGGTTTATTCAGCTGAATTACATATAAGTTATCTACTCTTAGAAACTTCTAAATTTTGCAATGTGGATCAAACGATCTATTTAGATTCCAGTGGACAGACATTTGTATCTTTGATGACTGGGGTGCATTTGCCTTTTGTGGATAGAATTTCAAAGTAATCACAGATTTTTAAAAATCTTTTAATCTAATTCTGGCTTTAGTTTTGGTGTGTCGAGGAGAAATGCAATGTCTTCTGGAGAAGCTACTGTTTTTTTTTTTTTAGAGACAGAGTCTACTTTGTCAGCCTTGGTAGAGTGCTGTGGCTTCACAGCTCACAGCAACCTCCAGCTCCTGGGCTTAGGCGATTCTCTTGTCTCAGCCTCCTGAGTAACTGGGACAATAGGCGTCCGCCACAATGCCCAGCTGCTACTGTCTTTTCAGTCCTACTAAAAACATTTTTAGAACCAGCCATGTACCTGTGCTTAAGTTGTTGTTAACCAATAATAGACCGGTAAAGCTTTAGATACTATGTGTTCTATGCATATACTTCTATAAGTATATGAATTTCTTACATACTACATTTATTTTGTATATACCCTATATATATGTTGCTCAATACCCTGAACTAGCTCATTTGACTTAAACCTTGTCTCTCTGGCTATGAATAAGAACCTCTCTGAACATTTTAACTGGTTATTCTGGGAATTTTTGGTTATCTCCCCTCATCATTGCTACTCAGAAGGAGCATTCGCTAAAGAAGATGAGAGAAAAAGAATTACAATTGGTTAGTTTAGCAAAAAAGATCAGCCCTAGATAATTAAAAGTCCCTTTTTTTATTGTTTGGGATTCACTGAGGGTACAAAAAATAGGTTACATTGATTGCCATTTGTTAGGTAAAGTCCCTCTTATTATTACAAGTTTTATGTTTTGAGTCAAAACATTTGATGAAGATAGAGTAAATGATCATAAAGTGAAGACATCTACCTATTACAGTATTGATTTATTTATCATCTGGGAATAAATTTTTCTGATTCAAATTCTATTAAATATTTTATACTACATGCTGATTTATAGATAAACACAACGTGATACTGTGTTTTTACTGAATGTTGGCAAAAATGTTATTTTAGATAACTACTGTCAAGGCTGCAATAGAGTCCTGTGTAAGGAATATTAATATAATCTTAACAAGAACAGACTCCAAAATTAGTCATTGACTTCCAAATTTAAAGACTTATGAAGGAGATATAAGACTTAAGAGAAAAATAACTTAGTTCTCTTGTTAACCACATTAGCAAATAACTAGAACATAGGTCCTTTGATAATCCTTCTGAAGGGCCTTCAGTAAGACTAAATTCTATTCTCATTGTCCCTTCCATCCTGTTGCCGCTGGGTCATGTTACCGGGAAAGCCATCATTGAGGTTACTTTGTATGTGATCCTATGGAGCCTATCATCTGGCAGATTAAAAAATGGGACCAGAAAGATGATTAAATGGAAATTGTGAGAAAGAAGAAATAGTTGTTGTTTTTTAAAGCGTTGTACTATAGGTAATTTTAAAAATCCATACCCAAATCTGGGCACTTGTAGTTGAGCTAAGAAAAATGTAAGTCATGACTTTTGGTAAGTTTTATGTAAATATAAGTCCCAGGTCTTGATATTGGCCACTAGCCTAGTGTAGGAACCAGCTTGCTGTAACTTATTTTCTAAAACATGCAACTCAGAGCTCAGAAATGTCCTCCCTTTAGTAATATTTCTTTTATTTATTATTTCCCTTTCACTTCTCAAATCTCACCAAACAGTTGGTATTGCATGCTATCTTCATTTTTTTCCTTAAACAAACTACAGCTACATCAAAGAGTTTGTACATGGAGACTTTGGGAGAACCAAGCCAAATATTGGCTCTCTGATGAATGTGACTGCAGACATTCTTGAGCTGGATGTTGAGGTAAACTTTTTTACCTTGGAATGTACATTTGCAAAGTGAATTCAGCCAAAGTTATGCTCTTTCACATTAAGCCAAATAGCACTACTTACCTTCATAGGTGATTGAAAAAATCTCACAGGTCAAAATCTCACAGTAACATTGTATTGTAGGGAGGGGCTGTCTTTAGTTGTTTTATTTTTTAAAACAAATTCATGGTCTCATTTATGTTCCTTGCATATATATCATTTATTTACTGTTTGCTACTTTACCCATAAACAATATTTTAAAATTTTAAATTTATCTTACCAGTAACAAGGCACAATTTCATAACCAGCTGAGAAAGCAAATACTGGTACTTAATTCAGAAGTTCTCAGACCCCAGAATCTATAGCATGGATTTGAGTCTTAAACGGTGGTATTCAATAGCTTTTTTTCTTCGAAGGTACTTTCTTTGGTTGCATTATGTCAACACTATTAAATTTATACAACATTACCCGCACACGATTACCAGGACAGTGATGTCTGTTTTACTGACTTGTTTTCTCCCTTCTAGTCTGTTGATGTTGACTGGCCACCTGCTCTGGATGACTAGCCTTCAAATTTGGAGACAAAGAGCAAGGTTTCCCTGGGATGATGTGGACACCCACGGAGCACACAATGTAAAATGGCCATTTACCCACAGACGGTGACTTGGAAACCATTTGGATCATGTTGATCTATAGATTTTTTTAATTTGTTGTAATATCTCAGGATCTATATACATATGTGTGCTTTCGTGTTAAATTGTTCCAACGATGTCTTATGATTTTTCTCATTCCCTTTCTCATCCTCACAAACCAAACTCATAATGAGTTTGATAATGAACTCATTCTCCTTAATTCTTTCACTTAGAGAGTTACACAAACAGAACACATTTCTATTAATTTGAGAAGCTGTAATTTCTTCCAGCAAGTTTTCCCTCCATAAGAGTTATACCATCTTTAAAATCATGTTCAATTTTTTTAAATTATCAGAATAAAAAAGTTATATCTAGTTAATACAGCATAATATCCTATGATGCTCTAAGATAGCAAAGAAAATCCGACAGCAGGAATATTTTTCCTAGTAAGCCTCAAACAAGCTATTACCAATAGAAGTACTTTTGGATGCTATTTGTCACAAATCTTAATGATCTCAAATTACTACGCTGACAATCTAAAATTAGCAATACATTTTTCCCTTGGAGGGAAAGTGAAATCTTAGGAAATCTTAGGAATTGAGACAAACCATGGTAAGAGATCACCATAAAACTTGTAAATAAGGAGAAACAAGTGCCTTTAATAACTTGAATCCCAGGGGTAATAATTTGAAAAATTAAGATTGCCAAACAAAGGTAAAATGATTATTTCAGAGTGCTTGAATATATTCAATTATAAACATCCTGATATATTAAGGTATATAGGATACTGTCTCCATTTTACAAATATGGAAACCAAAGAGTAGAAGTTAAATGCTTATTTAAAATTGTTAGTTATGTCCACCTCTAGGTCTAGAACTACAGACCAAGTTTCTTGGTCTCTGGGGTCTTTCTACTAAACACTATTGTTAAGCCTGTAAGGAGGGGCACCTAAGATTCCATTTTAACTCATAACCATGAGCACTGACTTCTGGAATTTAGATACCAAATCATGGAGCTTACCAAAAAATAGCTGAAATATTATTTCATACAATCTCGTGTAATTACCTTTTGTTTAATTATCAATTGGTGTTATGAAGAGGAAACTCATTAAATAGGCTAAATCTAAAGAAATGTGGAAAGTTTCAGAAAGGAGTCTTATTAAAATTTTAGATTTGCGAATAATTTCCATCACCCTAATTCAAGTATTAGAGGGATTTTTTAGAATATATGTGGGTTGGATAGTATTGGATTACTCACTGTTTCCCATCTCTATATTTTCCCATCTCTATAAACATAGTTCACAGACACTAAAATTTACTTTAGATGTGAGGAAATGGTTTTAATTGACGTGAAGTCAGGCATCCACTTTGAAACCATGTTTCGTATATGAATAATAGCAAATCTTTTCACTATTTTCAATGTCAGAAAGTAAGAAAGGGATAACAGAAATAAACTTTTGATTAGAATTAAAAGTGTGGATAATTTTCAGTTTCTGGGAAAATTCTGCTACAAAATAGATTTAATTAATTTAGGAGACTTTTGCATGTTTCTTTTGGCTCAGCTTTGCAGCCAATGGATCTGCAATATGGAAAATCAGGAACCACTCCTTAGCAAACTTAAATTAGAAGACGTCTGTTCCTTAAACTTCTATTCCTGATATTATATAAAATTTCAAGAAAATATTAGCTGTAAATACTTGTTCCAAACATTCATGTAACTTTGAGACACAGGTTGGAACCAGGAACATCAGGTAATGATGTTTCCCTTTTGCCTATGTAAACATTTTTTTAGTTTAATGATTTCCTTTTTTAAGGTTTTTTCAAATTAGAAGTCTTTTTCATAACACTAGAGAAACAGCCCTTTGTACTTCTTAGTATCTCTTTGTCCCAAATACAGTCTGTGGTTTATGTTAAGAAAAATATAAACTCTGAATACCTAGAAGAGTCCAGGAAAAAAGTTGACAGAATGAGAAATTTCCAAGTAAGATAAATGGTTACATTTGCAAGCTCTGTAAAGTAAACTTAGAAGTCAAATTTCCATTTTGTAAGAGGAAAACATCTTACTATGGCAGATCTTTTCTTTTGGAGCTTTATTCTTTGATTTTTAAGTCCATTTACGAAAATTGACATAGATTTTTTGATTTTTAAAAAGCAGTACCCTTTTATTATGAAAAATTATTACTTTCATAATTCTATTTTTAATATTTTTATTTTAAAAGAATTTCAAATTTACAGGAAAATTCCAAGAAAAGTAAAAAGAATCTTTTTCCCTGAGCCACTGAGGCAGTGATGCCTCATCGTCCCAAAGACATTAGTACATAATTCCTACAAACAAGGACATTGGTCTACTTAAAAACAATATAAGTATCAGAATCACAAAATTAACACTAGCATATAAGAATGATCTAATTCATGGACCCCAGTCAAGTTTCACCAGTTGTCTCACCAATGTCCTTAATAGTCAAATGTTCACAATTTGCATTTAGTTGTTTCCTTAAGTCTCCACCAATCTGGAAGTTTGACTTTCCTTACTTAACTATTTTAGTTTTCTTTCTTTCGTTTGTTCTTTTTTCTTTTTTTTGAAGAGACAGAGTCTCACTTTGTCACCCAGGCTGGAGTTCAGTGGCATAACCATAGCTCACTGCAACCTCCAGCTTCTGGCTGAATTGATCATCCCATCATCCCTTTGCCTCCTGAATAGCTGAGAATACAGGTGCAAGCCACACTGCCCAGCTGCTTCTTTTCCTTTCTTTCTTTTTGTAAAGTTTGGGGTCTTGCTGTGTTGCTCAGGCTGTCATCAAATTCCTGGGCTTAACTTGTGCTCCTGCCTTGGCCTCCCACAGTGCTGGATTACAGCTGTGAGCCACCATGCCCCGCCTTTTAAAAACATTTTTGAGGATTTCAGGCCAGTTATTTTGTAAACTGTTTCTCAATTTGGATTTGCCTAATGTTTCCTTATTAGATTCATGTTATACCTTTATGACAGCGGTTCTCAACCTGTGGGTCACAACCCACAGGAACTGTATTAAAGGGCCACAGCATTAGGAAAGTTGAGAACCACTGCTTTATAGCAAAAATATCACAGGAGAGATGTTACCTTCCTCTTGCATTTTATCAGATATCATAGTGTTTTGTTTTGCCCAGTTTCTGATGGTTGGGCTTTAATCAGTTGATTAAGTTATTATCCATTGGGATTCTCCACTTATAGTTACTCTTTTTTTTCTTTTTGTGTAAGTATCCAGTAGGGAGACCATCAAGCTTTCACTCACTAGTTTTAGCATCCATGGAAGATTTTCACCTGGCAATTACCACAATGATTGCCAAATACAGTTTTTAATTCCATCATTCCTTTTACATTAATTGGTTAGGATTCCATTGAAAGGTTGAGCTTCCATGGGCTGAGCGCAGTGGCTTAGGCCTATAATCCTAGCACTTTGAAAGGCCGAGGTGAGGGGCTTGAGCTTCAGGAGTTTGAGACCAGTCTGAGCAAAAGCAAGACCTCATCTCTACCAAAAACAGAAAAATTAGCTGGACATTGTGGTGAGCATCCTTGCTACTTGGAAGGCTGAGGCAGGAGGATTTCTTGAGCCCTGGAGTTTGAGGTTACTGTAAGCCAAGCTGATGCCACAGCATTGTAGCCTGGGACAACAGAGTGAGATTCTGTCTCAAGAAACAACAACAACAACAACAATACATTTCATGCTCATCTTCATTTCCTCTGTACTATCTCTGGAATGGACTATTTCTCTAAGAAAATCTGGTCTCTTAGGGGAAAATAGTATTTAGGAACCAAGGTATGAGTAGCATGCTCATTGTGGTATTGATGCTCTCAAGCCATCTCATGGAACCGAGCGGGGGA